>JAECUM010011781.1:0-32319 GCA_016617855.1 Megalonaias nervosa | reverse complement strand
CCGTAATGTTTGCAAAACTTTACATGGCTGTTTCTACAGGAATTAAACCTTTAAATTTATTATGTTTCAGCTAGTTTATATCAATTTGTTGCGGATACTGGAAAATATTTGTACTGAGCTAGAAATCGATGAAACACTGGCCCATCGTGGAATCGTCGGACGCACTAAAGTTAATCCTTCCGAACAAACCTGTAGTAGCCTACCGGAGACAAAAAAAAACCTCAAGGACATCCTAGTCAGGGCGAAGCTAACGCCAATCACAAATCAAGACCACCCTAGTCAATCTGGCCCCTGTGGCGATAAAAGATGCAAAACCTGTCAACATATGATAGAGACCAGGACATTTTCCAGCACAGTGACTAGAGAAGAACTAAACATAGATGGTCCAAACAAAACGTGCAAAACTGAGAATGTAATTTATCTCATCACATGTAAGATCTGTAGCCTTCAGTATGTCGGAGAAACTGAAAAGCTAAACAAAATTGATCAACCTTCATAGATCTGATTGGATGACAAAGAAGCTGTACAGAACCCCGATCGCAGAACATTTCTCCTCCCCATGCCATACTTTCAGTGATATAACACTTATTGCAATTGCTCACAACCCCAACTGGAGTTCCGAAACCAGGAAAGAAAAGGAATCTTACTGGATACACCGCCTTAGAACATTGAAACCAAGCGGTTTAAACCAAGAAGACTAGAAAAAGACAGCCATGCACAATTAAAATTATCTTTTGCAGCCGACACTTCTTTTAAATAATTCTCTAAATTTGCTTAATAGCCTACAATTACTGCTATAAAAATGAAATATCCGGGATATAATTGCGCTTACATAAATGTACATAAAATAACAGATGTCGTTATGGCTCATCGATTTCTAGGTTAATACAAATAATTTCCAGTATCCGCAACAAGTTGATATAAACTAGTTGAAACATAATACATTTGGTTTAATTCCTGTAGAAACAGCCATGTAAAGTTTTGCAAACACTAAGGTTTTTCTGTTTTTTTTATTTCTCTTGTCTATGTTTTGCATATGCTTTTGAAAAAGACTCATTAAGAGTCGAAAGCGCTCAGGCTAGTTAGATACTAGTTCTGCATTGTTCGTTGTCAGTTTATTGCATTTATCTTAATCAATCCCTGACATACGTGATCCCTTGCTGGATCCAGTGCACTTGAAAGGACTTTTATTCTCCATATGATTTGTATTATATATATATGCTATATATATATATATATATATATATATATATATATATATATATATATATATAGGTGTATATATATATATATATATATATATATATATATATATATATATATATAAATATAAAGAGCCTGCAGTACGGGATCTTTTCTTTTTGTTCTAATGAATATTCCTACCAGGCTGCATTGAACCCCATCTTCTGGTTGTTTATATATCTAGTATATATTTTCTTCTTTATTATAAAAGGAAAACACACATAAACAATTCTTACTTTGTCATATACTTTCTCCAAAAGATTACTAGGAATAAAAACTCAACAATCTTCTTGATAGAACTGTCGCTAGTTGTCTAATTTTTTCAATATCCCCTTGATAAACATATACAATTCATGTTTCACATGAGAAGAAACACAATCTTTATTGGCCCACACTCAGTAAATTAGACAAGACAATCACTAGTACACATAATAAAAATGGCAAATGCTCAAAATATACCTTTATGACTGCAAGGTACAACTTTTGAAAAATCACCAATTAGCGTACTGCAGGAATTTCCTTCCCAGTTTAATCACAGGTAGTTGTGTTGATAATGGGATTTCCAAGAATGTAACGGTTTAGTCAGTACCTCCCAAAAATTTAATTATATCTGGCATGGACATGCGCAGAATAAATCGACTCTACTGGGTACCGGACTTTACTTTGACAACCTACTAGTAGTTGCATATTGGCTGGAAAAGTTGACATTAGGTTGGCGTTTGGTCAATGTACATTTCTGTGACAGCATCATACTTTTAACACTTTGCACAGAATGGCTCTTCTGGGGAAAACAGACGTTGGATTTAGACAGATCGGAGGAAGAGTTACTGTTCCCAACGATCCTAGAGCCAAGTTAATGTACTATCTGAACTGCATGTGTACCGTTGTTGACCTTGACGATACTGCTCCAAATCTCCAGAGACTTCGTGATTATCAAAACTATTATCTTACCTTTGACGAACAAGAAAGACTGATAACTATGTGTGTTCTTCTGCCACCTGAGATATTCATCAACAAATGTATTTTTCAAGAAGATGCTTTGTGTGGAGATTCAAGCAACCAATTCTATGAAATTACACAAGTAAGGCACCGTTTTCTCGTCTCTGGAAATGTGGTCATAGGCGGACAGAACAGACAAGTGAACAAAATCATGGCATTCAAAATGGCTTGGCTAAGCAACAACTACTACATCCCTCTGCAGACCTTGCTTCAACAACGTCAGATGCGTAGACAGAACGCGACGATGCTCTGCACTATTTCATAACACACACGTGCACTCATGGAAATGAGATTCACGTCACCTCGTCTGGAGATAAATTTCAAAGGAAAAGAATTTTAAAATTAAAAAAAAAAAAATATTTGTAACTCATGTTATACAAATCGGTGACGCTTCAACAGATTTCTTGGGTTTCAGACGTGTGAATAGACATATTCAGTGGTGATTAAAATAGACTTAGAACTAAGTAAATCAAAGGAATTTGTTTATTTGTGTTTGAAAGGACTATATTTTAAATCCTATAGCAATATATCAGTGAGGACAAGGGAATTGTGTATTTTTTCAAGTAACTACTTAACAGTTCTACTCTTCCTCTTCTTCACACTACGCAACACATTGTTTCATTTCGATCAAAGTGATCTTGAAAACAAAAAAAAGTAGAAAAACACCTGGTTTGAATTAGTCCACTGCTTGTCTACATCTATTTAAATATAAGAAAGAATCATATCTGTCAATCCAGCTTTCTTCAGATAAGGTTGATAACATTCAGTCTGAATTCGTTCCAATCCATCAAATATATAGATTTTTCTCTCGTGTTTCTTTTGTAGAAGGTTCTCAGCTTGCGTAATCACTTTCTAGTTCTGAAGAAAATGTGTTTTCTTTGCTATTCAATAATGTCCTTAAAGTTTTTAAACAAAATCTAGCAGACAAAATACACCATCATGAAAATAAAAACAAAAAACAAAAACAAGAGAAACGTTGAAACCTCCATCGGCCACTGAGAAATTAAGCCATAAGCGCCATTAAAGTCTTATTACTAAACTTATTATTAATAATTGTCAACACGTATACCTAAACATCTATCCATAGATTCTTTGCAATATTATGATCTTGTCTTATTCAAGTCACGTTGACAAGACGAAATAAAGATATACTGTACACATTAAAGCCATTAATAAAAATTATAAAAATGAGATAGATAGATAGATAGATAGATAGATAGATAGATAGATAGATAATCTACTAGCATTATTTTTCAGCGTCTTCTGTGATATCTTGGTTGTTGTGATTAATCATATATGTATATATTAACATTATGTTTAAGCATGTTCTGTGATATCGTGACTTTTCTGATCATATGTTTTGTTGTGTCTATCTGAATGCAAATATATATGTGATAGCAATATACATACGTAAATAATTTAAATTTACGTATTTGCTTTGAAATAATACGTAACCATTTGCAAGTTCTTGAATCAAAGAATAAAATTTTAATAATGTAAGGTTTCTTGATATCATGCGAGATAGAAAAATGTAAACAAACGCATAGTATTAACACAATTAAAACTCCGGATATTTTGATCAATTTGTTTTTGGTCTATATTTTCGGTTTTAATTTAACCGCGTGCAGGACACGATAATCTGAATTCACGCCTTTAGAAAATCGCATTATTTTTAAGCAGCAATAATTTCTTCATTGTATGTTATTAGTTTGAAATAAAAGGTTGTCTTCTGGTTATGTCTTCTTTTCTTTAATCTTACATCTAACAGATTCACGCGTTGCAGGAGTGTTTATTTATTCATTGCGTCCGCCTCGGATATGGGAGGTCGCGGGCTCGAACCCCGGCCGAGTCATTCCAAAGACTTTAAAAATGGAACTAACAGCTGCCTCGCTTAGCGCTCAGCATTAAGAGGTTAGTGTTAGGACTGGTCGGCCTGGTGTCAGGATAATGTGACTGGGTGGGGTGGGACATCATGCCACATGTCTGCGGCATGATGCCACAGTGCAAGACATCACTGTAAACTGTCACACTGCAGACATCGTAGCGATATGACTGAAAAATTGTTAAAGCTATGTTAAAAATCTCAAACACACACACACACACACACACACTTATTTATTCATTGGGTTACTAGAAATACCAGTACTTGATCGTCGTATTTAGGTCACGGTCAGTGTGTACTGTATATTTGTAATAACCTAGAAGTTGGAATTTCCAGGTAAAGTTGTAGCCAATACGGTCAGATTTCAGGAACAACGCAATAAATATCAAACATATCAAACACCATACGTTACCTTCCTCGAATCTAGCCGTCTTATATAGATATATATGTATTTCTTGCCATACCTGGTATCCTCGCATGTAATATGCTCCGAATTCGTGCAAATTTTAGCTGCACTTAGCATGGTTATATCTACTGAGCTAACAATCTAAACTGGCCCGTGCTTACAGACTTGGTAGTTTGCTGTCACCCTGAGGGTACTCAGGAGCAATGGAAAGAATAGTTTATTTCAACTGAAAGACGACACTTGTGTGGTTTAGACAGAACAGACTAAAGAACATATTCGTAACAAATAACGTTTAAACGTCAGACACATTCTGGTGTTTATTTGCAGATTTCATTTTTCTCTTAACTTTTACGACTTGTCACAAGAGTACATAGTGTTGACCATAACCCCCAGCTTTAAATGAAATGACTCTTCTTCAGTTCCAAGATATGGGTACAGCTATGTTGTTTAGCGTATGTGCTTGTTACGTATATGTAATTAAATTGCTTGTGTGTTAGTTTTAAAATTCTTTTTTATTTTATTTTTGTTTCATTACATTTTATTGTAATGATTATTGCAGGGATTCAAAATTCTTTTTTAGTAATTCTGTTTATCTAAGACGTAAAACGTATTACATTAGTAATATTTTTAGTTTACCTTGGTCCGCGGTAGTGTAATCGCTACGCGAATACGATTGGCTGTTTTAAGGTCCTTTTCGACCTGCGTGTTAATCTGGATAAACAATGTTTTATTTTTATATTTGTTTTAGAGTGATAGTCTAGTTCTTAGATAGAGCTACGTGCAAATTGGCAAATATCTTATTAAGTATTTCAAGTATTATTAGATCACGTAGTCTCGCGAGAACGGGATGATAATTCGGGTGAATATATAACCCTTTTTGAGCGCTCGTCAGTCACTTGTATTCCTGATACCTAGAAGGCCGGATAGGATACCAGATTGTTTCGAAATTCATTGGTATTTGGAATTTAAATAATTTATTCTCTAGAAAACCAAACGAGTGTACTGTTTTATAAATTCTGGGAGAAAGAAATTCAGTGGAAATTTATTCTGGATTTATTCGGAAACATAAACTGTGATCAATTGAGGAATTGTTATTTTGTACAAGGACCACATCTGACGTCATTGCCTTCCATACTGGAACGTCGTCGAGATTCGAACTTGGATTCTAATAGAACTATTTAGTGATAGGACTTGTATTTTTCATTCTTAGGATTAAATTTTGGATTATATTCTCAAACCGTAAGTCCTATTTTTCCAATTTTTACATTGTTTTCTAGGAAAATAAATTATTTTGTTAAAATATACAAAGCTTGTTGACTTCACTCTTTTCTTCTGTTACATTTGTACGAGCCTACACGTAACATGCTGAACATGGATAGACGCCTTTGACAAATTTTGAGATAAATATGGAGGCGTTGGTAGAATTCAGTAGTTTCTCGGGAGACTCTTCCTTCTTTTGTTGCAATCTAATCAGTGTAAAATTCTAAGGAAACAGCGCCCTACGTTTTAAGCAATATTTATAAGAGATAAGTTACTACAAAGACTTATCAAAAGAGAAAAGTGGGTGGGTGGAAGGGGATATACTGTAAGCTGTGATAAACCTGTAATTAATGTTTCGCGATTTCTTTTTGGAAAATGAGATTAACAATTTAAAAGTACGTCACATTAGTGTATATTCAAACCTGTCTTATGCAGTCACATCATGGAAGCGACTCAAATGGTATGAACAGAAAGGTCGTTTTATTTAAAGGGTTGTTTTGTAACATAATTTAAGGCAAAGGACACTGTAAGAGTGACTTTTCAACACACGTGATTTATTAATAGATGTGACGTTCCAGGAAGATCAATCAGCTCATTGCTACGCACGTAATTTAATTATTATCAAGTCAGAAGTGACAATCTAATGTAATTTCAAGACCTGGAGTGACGAATGAAAGAGAACTATATTACAGTATTGGAATTCGTCACTACATTGATACTGTATTCGACACTATAATGATAATCTCTGGGATTCCAACTCAGTTTTAGATTATAGTAACTAATAAATAAATCTAAGTAAAAGGCTAGTAAGGCATTCGAGAAGAGTCATTCTCAGTGTATGAATGAATGCAAGCAAAAGACCAAAGTGACACATTCATCAAAAGACAATGTGTTTAGATAAATTCAGCCAAAATGTCCAAGTGACACACTGACGAAGAGACGGTGTGTGAATAAATTCAGCCAAAGGTCATAGTGACACACTCACGAAGAGACAGAGAGTATGTGAATAAATAGCCACAAGGCCAGAGTGACACACTCAGAGACAGTGTGTGAATAAATTCACCCAAAAGGCCAGAACGATACACTCACAAAATGACGGTTTGCGAATAAATTCAGCCAAATAACCAGAGTGACACACTCGCGAAGAGACGGTGTGTGAATACAGTCAGCCAGATGACCAGAGTAGCATACTCACGAAGAGACGGTGTGTGAATAAATTCACCCAAAAGACCGGAGTGACAGACTCACGAAGAGACAGAATAGGAATACATTCAACCAGAAGGCTGGAGTGACAAATTATCGAGGAAATACTGTACGATTAAATCCAACCAAAGGACTAGAATAACACCTTAAAAAGGAAATACTGTACGACTAAATCGAACTTAAAGGCTAGAGTGACGCATACACGAAGAGCAAGTATCTGAATAAATCCATTAGAAATTCTATACCTTTCCAACACGTATTATTACACAAAAGAAAGGTTTAAAAAAGGCAAGGATCTACACAAAATTAAAATAAACATAATCCAACTGCAAAATATAATCTTAGAAAATTAGGATTTATTTCCATTCAAATGAAGCAGCGTTTACACATAAACATAAGTTTCATTTTAAGATATTAGTGTAAGAGGGAAAACATGTCATTGTGATTAGCTCTAGGATGGCAATTCGCCAATGATGTTATTAGATCTTCATAAAATGTTCTTGCTTAACCAAAATAACAACCCAGATGATTCAGGACTGAAATGAAGCAAGGAAATCCAAGGGGCGGGATGGTCCTTCCCTATCCATATTACTAACAGCTTGTCCATAGTATGTACAGAAATATCTATATGGGGCTGTTATCCCCAAAACATTAAATGAGGGCTAATATACTTACGTGGCTGTGTAACAGATAAAAGGTTCAGGATAGACATCAGTCTTCAAAAAAAGAGACCACACACATCGCTATCAGACTTACATACTACTTTGACAACTTGAGCAATACTAAAGAAGTTATTTAGGGAATGCCACTGCACCCTCCCACTCCCACACCCATTTGGTTGTGCATGTAATTCGTGTAAGATTATGTGTAATAATAATAATAATAATAATAATAATAATAATAATAATAATAATAATGATGATGATGATAATAATAATAATAAATGGGATCTAAGAAGGGCTGGTTTAACACTGAATTAAACTCAGACGCTACAAAACTCCTTAAAGTATGCCATATTTGTGATTATAATGAAGTCTTAGACGATTTAACAAGTACTAATATTAATGTCTTGATCACACTAAACCAGGACTGGAATGACCGGTCACGTAACCATGTTGAACAGTTTATGAAAGGTGAGAGAGCTTATTGGAGTCAATATTGATTTCAAAAACGGGATAATCATCATAGTAAATAGAGACGGTAATACTTCCGTTAGAACCCCGGCCGAGTAATACCAAGGGTTATAAAAATGGTACTAACAGCTGCCTCGGTAGGCGCTCAGCATTAAGAGGTTAGAGTTAGGACTGGTCGGCCTGGTGTCAGGATAACGCGTCTGGGTGGGACATCATGCTACATGTCTGCAGCATGATGCCCCAGTGCTAGACATCACTATAGACTGCCACACTGCAGACATTGTAGTGATATGACTGTAAAATTGTTAAAGCTACGTTAAAAATCCAAAAGCACACACTTCTGCGGGGTGTTGTTTAAAATTGGGACGGAGGAACTATTAACGAAGGCAATAGCGAAATCATCTGGTTTGAATTTCTGAACACTGTTAATGGTAACATATGAAGGTTTAAGTTTAAAATTATAATTGAATCGTCCATGTCTGAAAACTACATATTCATTTTTATTACCAGTGTATATTGCATAGTAGGCAAATAATTGCAATAAAAAGTGTGACAGTTGCAAAAATAGATGCTTGCATTACTTGCCCCTGATACTTATGCGAAAGTGTCCTATCGACTTAATAAGTAACTCCTTAATATATGTAGGAGATCTGTTGCAGTTTACGAAATGAACAGAGATTTTTTGGAAATGAATAGAGATCCTTTGAAAATGTAAGAAGTTGAAACTAGCGAAAAAACATAATTACGGTATAAATGATCTTCGATAAATTGTGAAAAAAAGAAAAGAAAGTATCACAATTATTGGATAGAATTACGAAACTGGTGTGCTATCGAACGCAGAGCTCAATCTCGGCGTGTTTTCTTTTCTAATATACATGCATAAGACCCGTTGACAAAATAAATACATCAGAACCCCAGTTTTAGCCAAAATTTTCTAGATATACTCGTATGATATAAACTGCAGTTCTTTGCAATTTTTTTGTAAGGGGCGCTCAACACACACACGCACACACATCGTAACCGATATCACAGATCTCGGACCATAATTTCCCGCCACATTCTACTTGACATTATACGGTTTAATAAAGATGTACGATTGCTGTTCAAATTGCTCTACGACATAAAATGCAACGATCTCTCTCTCTCTCTCTCTCTCTCTCTCTCTCTCTCTATATATATATATATATATATATATATATATATATATATATATATATATATATATATATATATATATATATATATATACAAAATGTATTGTCTATCTTTTTGCAACTGGAGTTGTAAAAAAGTAAAACAATAGCTCTTTTCTCGTTATGTCACAAATCCTGATTGTATGATACACAAAATGTGCCTTTTTAATTGAAATAACTCTGCAGTCAGGACTCTTCCACTTAGTGTCCGGTGTTTCAGAATGACTTCATACGAAACAGCATACAAAGACTTTGTCAGGGGAGGTAATGCAGTCGATAATTTGGGACATCCTGGTTCCTAATTAAATTTACTAATAAATGTTAGGAATTCTGTTGAAGTCAATTTTACCAGAGAAACAGATTTTGAATCTACACATAATTTTTAAAAAAGCATGAAAAATTTTCGTTTTCAAGATTGTTCCATAAGTGTTCCTACTTTATACCTGTCAACATCTATTCCTGCCGTTTGATTGCTGTAAAACAATATAGTTCAAAAGATTTTCTTTTCTGTAACTGAGTTTGATTTACAACAATCAATTGATTTTTCATCGTTTATTTGATTATTGGTGATCAATATTGAACGGACTTGTTTGTCCAACCACTGTGTCGTAAGTTGATATATACACAGTAGCCATACCATTGTTTTGTTCCCAACTGAGGTAACTGGTGCCCGAAGGAAAGAAGGCAGAGATCGTACTAGATTACAAAAAATTGGATAAGGCATGAACGAGTTTTGGACTTTATTGTAAAATGTAATTTTTTTATTAGATCTCATTCAACTTAAACAAAAATTTAGTATTCTCTTAACTCATTAATCCCTGTTGCCACGTGTATGCATCAGGAAGTAGTACCCTACTTCCGAGCTCTGTAGCGTCAAGGTCATTTAAGATATACCAAAGTGGGTGGTATTAATTGTGTCAAAATAGCATCAGCTCTGAAGCCTGGAATATGATCTGCTTGGGGCACCAAGTGCCGGAACTTCTCGTTCTGAAATCGAGAAAGAGCATCAGCTATAAGGTTATCCCTACCAAGTATATGGCTAGCCTGAATAACGAATTGTCCTTTGGCAGAACTCCATATTAGTCTTCGAACAAATTTCATTCTAGGAGGTATTTTGAATAGGCCTTTATTAATGATTTCAACAGTTGCAGAATTGTCACAGTTCACTAGAATTCTTTTCTTGGTCCACTGATTTCCCCATTAACACCACTAGTCCTGCACACTTTGTGTAAAAATGGCACACAATATCCAGAAATGTTTGTATTCCATGCCACTGAACGACAGTGGAAGAATGATGTGTTGTAAGAAGGTCACGCCTTCAATGAACCCATATGAAGTGCTCTCCAATAAACCTGTATGAAGAGCAGTGCCATATGATGTAGACGGCTGTATCAGTCTGTGCACCGACGAGACTGACAAGCTGTGCACACACTATCCAAAAATGTTTGTGTTTCCCTGTCACAGAACGCCAGTGGAAGAATGACGTGTTTTAAGATGGTGAAAGGCTCTCCAGTGAACCCATATGAAGTGCAGCGTCCATATGATGTGGATGTCTGTATCGGTCTGTGCACCCACAAGACCTGAAAGAAGAAAAATTGAAAAGCAGAACCATGCAGTAGGAAGTGCTATGGTGATATGCCAAACGACCTGAAGTCAACACAAAATTACAAACTGAAAATTTATTTTGTCGCTCAGGCGCGTATATTTCTCAAAGGGATATGACTGGCACCTACCCAAAACTCGAATAGTACTGTCTGATAGACAATGCTTAGCACCCTGATGCTGCCCTAATCCTAAAAGTATGAGTTTTGAATAATTAAGGATTAAAACCACACTGCTCGAGCGATGTGCACAAGGCTTGTTTGAACTCCTGCCTAGTTATGGGACACACCCCCCCAAGAAGTAAGGAGGAGTGGTTCCAAATGCCAACCCAGTATTTTTAAATATTGACACAGCGCATGGACAGGGCACTGGTCTTGTACTTTTTGGGGCGCCACACTTAGGTAAAAAGGGGTACACTTGGAGTGTTTGTAATATGCAAACTCGACAACTAAACGAACGTCACTGATCTGAACCCGAGAGAACTGAAGTTGGGTTTCCACAACCAGTTTGTCTGTCATTTCCCCTAACCGCAAGAATGCATGAAGTGTAAGGAGAAACATGGACCTAAATAGAACCACACGGAAGGCATTGTGAGTGAATCTAGGCAGGACTAGAACGAGTTTTTTGTAGAATACATTTATCAATGGTAGTCTGCGGCAAATGTTTATGAAGAGTTTGCGGAAAGGAATTGATTGGATCAGGGATATTGTTCAGTTTCTGTACATAGCCAATAGCCGAATCATAGGTAGATATGGTAGATACCGCATAGTGTTTTTCAAAAAGATATGAAATGAAAAGTGTCAAATTGGTGTTTAAAAAAAGAATAGTGCTGTGGAATTTTAATGTGGTTGCAAAAATCGATGTAGTGTTTCCAACTGTACCTGTATGTTTCCGTGGAACACGGAGAAAGAACACTTTTTACTAAAATTGACAGTTTTATTACTCCCAGTCGGTAATGTCGGTAATTCCGAGACCTGTTCTGGGGTTTCCTCTGCATAAGGTGAGAGTTGGAGGAATATGTGCACATTCTTGAATTTGTTGGCGAAGATTCTAATGCACTGTCTCCACGAATGGCAAGGATTCTGCCTCGTATATTGCAACCGGCATTGAAGGGATGGAAGTTGTCTTCCCCTAGCTCTACATTGTTGTCCATGACGGGGACATCCGGCGGCAATGATTCTGCATGCCCTAAAGAATAGCGTGTCGGATTGGTCCGTGCTTCCCTCGTGCCAATATTCCTAGAGTCAATCAAGGAGCGAAACACTTTCAGATAACGTAGCTAGGGTATTTTACAATGCCCCACCGTCCTCAACAATTGGGTCACCCTCGAAACATTAGGATGTGTTGAAGGCACTTCCGGTTGCGCATGGACAAAATTGTCTGTTCCGAGAACTGGTTGATTTTCGTTATCACTATTGCTGATACATTCCCTGAACAAACGAAATGACGAGATTTCGTTAATCCCGGGCTGAAATGAATGCCTCGAATAGAAAGTTCTTGTCTAAATTTGGCAGAGACCAGTTCTCCGGTAATGTCACGTTATAGTTGGCCGTTGATGGCGAGCAAGAGGTTCAACTCGACTTTTGCGGCGCAAAATAAGGAAGATGAGCAGAAAGTCTGTTTACACGATATGGAAAACCAGCAGATTCAAATCCAGCACAATTCCATAAGAAAAGTTTGATGCCGAGACTCTAAATCCATTGTCTGTACCTTTCAAAAGCCAGGGAAGTGAGACTCTACATTCATTGTCTGTATCTCTGAAAAACCAGAGAAGTAACTGATCACATGGTACTCTATATGATCATGTAATATTACGTAAGATTATCTAGTTTGGTTCTCTCTTTGAATTCTGCTGCCAATGCCAACCAATAGGAATAGTTCCGCTCATGCCCCCCTCCCCCATGTGATCCTCCAACAAGCCCCATGAAGACTGCAAGTAAGAGGCTAATGAGAGTCTCTTGCAAAATTCCCTGTCTGCCTCTCAATTTCAAGGTACATTTATAACACCCCATCCAAGTGTTATCCACTGACTAAGCCTTATATTTTGACATTACATCATCTTACCGCACCACGAATTACTCCTTTAATGGTCATATAAGACAAACCCCATTGCAACACTGGCAATGTGTACCTAAAATAACTCAAGATCATCAAGTTGTGCATAAACTAAAATTTAATAAATTATCATTTGGTCATGTGCTAGAATGAATAGTTATTGTGCTCATGTAACGGGCAGGTAAAATGCACATTTCAATGAAATGGCCATTTTGTTCTTTCTGTTTTGCCCAATTAATGAAGTACGTGGTTATTTATCCAAAATATTAATAATATACACAGCTACACACCACAGAAATAAGATAACTACTTATTCACTACTCTGACACCCTCTGGATATTAAACTTTGCATGCTGCTTAGGTCAATTTCTTTTTGAAGCCTTTTATTTCTAACTGGGTCTGAAGATTTTTCCTTTTATTTGATTTTCTACCAATTTATCAATCGAAATTTACAAATAATTAAGTTTAGCTAGTCCAAGAACTTTAAACCTTTTATAAGGAATATAATTATACTGCTGAATGTTTTTATCTTTGACTGTAATGATAAGATCTGAAGTTAATCTCTTTAGTCTCGTTCAACCAGACTCTCGTGTGGCTCCGTGAAATGTATGCGATACGTCTTGCAGAAATCACATGAAGCCACGAGGGAGAGTCTGGCTAATCGAAACTAAGGGAAAAGACATGAAAACTAGACTAATTGCTTGGATGAAATATAATCTAAATATTACTTGTGTTGTGGGTAAAAACTTTTAACTAATTCCACAAAGACGCTCGGCACTGATTCCAATACCGCCATACAGCAATCTAACTCGTTATCACTGTTATCATCATTGCTACCATGACCATATCCTATTGCATCGATTCAATCATGGAAAAGAGAATAAAATCAAACATCACCAGTGCAACAAAACTAATAATAAGAAACGAAAAGTAACAGTACATACGAAAATACTTTAAAAAGATGTAAACTCTGTAATTCCCAGAGTGAGAAAACACTACAGCGGCCATGTTAAAAACTATGCTAAGCATGCCATTATTTGAATTTGCCTAAAACTGCTAAATAAGCCAGCATTTAAAGATTCAACTGTGCTGAACATGCATGCATGTAAAACTGGAAAACAATGTGCTGAGCATGCCATCAAATAAGGCCAGTAAACTGCTAAACATGCCAGCATTTGAAGCTGGTAAAACTGTGTTAAACATGCTAGCATTAAAAGCTGTGTTAAAGGAACAAAACATGCTAGCAAGTAAAGCTAGTAAAATTGTGCTAAACTTACCAGTTTTTGACGTTTAGACCGTACTAAACATACCAGCAAAAAGCTGGCAAAGTTGTTTAACATGGCAGCATTTAAAGGTGGGAAAAACTGTGCTAAATATACCAGAATTTGAAACTGGGTATACAAAACAGAACAGTTGCAAACAGTAGAAGTGGATATTGTGCTATTCACTTTCCTTGATTAACAGAAGTTACAGCCGCTCACTAGGTTAAGCCATAAATATTTGCTATCTTTTAGTTTATTTTTATAAAGTGGAATTTTAAACAAGATATTCTGAAGTATTATTTTTTTATTTAAAAACGTACAACTGAATATCTGTATACAGAAGAACATGACATCCCTGCGAATAAATGTGGTCCGCTCCTCCCAGTCTGTAAAAGGGCCCCTCAGGAATCACCCTTTTCGGCAGTCCCATTGCTTCAGAACCTTTGACCCCTCACGCTGAATTAAACAGTGTTTTCCTTAGAACCAGCGTCTCTATTGACCTCTGTATGCGGGTACACAACACTACTGAGTTCGACGACTTCCAGTAACAGCTACAAATAGAATGAATGAGCTGTGTAATACATGATACGCGTTCAAGTGCGAATACGGTTATATACATTAAGCATGCGTGCACTTGAACTGTATTCGTTACAGATTTTATTGTTATTTTTCAAGAATAAATGTAGGAGATTAATCTTACAATAACCAAGTTCGTATACGATTACATATCCGACAAGACTGATTGCACTGGATTATAAAAGCTCCAACGTTTCTCGTCATTTAATGCATACAACGCATAACTGATTTCGACATTCAATTAGTTTTAAATTGTCTAACCTGAAACAGACTACATTCTACTTAATAGAATGTTATTATGTGAAGTAGGTCTTACTTTTTAGAAAATTTCGAATAAATTCTAAAACAATCAATATTACGAAACAAATCAGTTACATAGAACAAGTAGAAACGGGTTTTCATCTTCCCGTACCTCTTCAGTCTAAAATTGCTTCCGTTAAAGTATACAGCTTCTTGACAAGACTCATCTGTATTATGACGATACAGAGAGAATTTGGACTATAAGTACAATGATAGTGGTCACATCAATGGTCAGAGAACTCGAGGTAAAACGGATTCCCAACTGCCAGCGGTTCCTGCATGCATTAGTGAGTGAACAGAAATCAGTATTTCTAAATTGTCAAAGTTAAAACTAATAAACCCCCAGTTAAGGCTGTACGCAGCAGCGAAACAAATCAACCTTTGCATTCATATATAATGCACAGGTATTTTTCGTACACTCCATTCCATGACAATCGTAAGAAATGTTTGGTTACAATCCAGATGTCTATATGAACATCTGCCCAGGAGAAGCAGTGATAACGGGATGTTCAGACAGGCTCCACTGGAGGTCTGATACATTTAGGACCAGCTACATATTGTAAGATGTATTTTAATAAAATAAACATGTCCCTACGACTATCCGGACAGGTGTCAATATAGCGATAAGAAGAGTTTCGGGCTGGCCGCCATATCAGCGACATTGGACGTTGAATAGTCTCCATTTTTATTTAAAGCCATCATAAGAAGTCTTTCAGTCAAAACCCATATTAATACAACCATCCCACCTGGAGAAGTAGCGATAATGACATTTTCAAGATATCTGCCATGGCTACCATGTTGGATGTCTGATTGGGCACTATGTTCATTTCAGTGTACTAGACCTCATTCTCTACTCTAGACAATCGAAATATAACTCTCTGCTTCATTATTTTCATACCATAATGTATTAAAACATTCACTATGGGATCCAGAGATAAGCGGTTTCCTCTGTTTGTTATACAGGTATCAATTAATTATTATAATTTCATGCATATATCCTGTATTTCTAAACAAACATCCAGTGGACTTGAGCATATTGCTGACAAATTAAATTCTGTTTTTCTTAGTGAGTGAGCTCTCGTGCACCTGAGTCTCAACGTCCGACCTTATTCCAGCCTTGTATCAATGAGCGGGTTAATGCGGTAGTGCGTAAGTACCCGGCGATATGTGCCGTCACTTGCGGCACCGGTTCAATTCCCTCTTTGAGCATGTGTTTGTGTTTTCGGATTTTAACATAACTTTAAATTTTGTAATCTGCATTGTGTGAGTTTGTAGTGATGTCTAGCACTGGGACATCATTCTGCAGACATGTAGCTCTATGTCCCACCTAGTCACATTGTTCTGACACCAGGCCGACCAGTCCCAATATTAATCTCTTAATGCTGGGCGGCAATTATAACTGGAGATCCTGTTTGATTACTCTGGTTTTATTTCGTAGATTTGTTTTCATCCAATCATGTATCCCAATGCCATATGCTCCTATCTTTGGAAAATAGTGTTGCAGAAAATCCAACGAACAAGAATTCCTGAAAACTTGGACAAGCTGCTTAATTGGTGAAAACATTGAAATGGATAAAAAGAAAAGCACCAGATTGTTATGATACATGTACTTGCCTTTTAGTAAAGAGGACTGAAGACATTTACTTACTACTATCTTACTATTTGCTTACTGAAGAGGAGAAGTGAAAGCAGTGGAATCTTAGTATAGTTTACAACTCAAACGTTCACACATAAGAACTTAGATATGTGTATTACAAAGGCACATAACACATACTGTAGGTTAGTTTCTGATAAAACGTACAGGATAAGTAGCTACTTATATATATATATATATATATATATATATATATATATATATATATATATATATATATATATATATATATATATATCACATACATTAAAAATAACATGATATTTAAAGTATTGGTATAAAGCAGTACTATTGGAATAACAACTTGTGATCCGTCCATGACGCAATAATACGAATATATAAACATTCTTTCAACTGCAGGCCTATAAATCAATGATGAGTTTCCACTAATTAATCATTAATAATGTATGAAAATAACGATAAAAGGTATTAATAGTCCCCGTTTTCTAAATGAATTTAACATGGTACACAATTTCATCGCAATCCTTTCTTTATTGCGTTCCCCTCTCCCCTATGATGCATGAGGGGCAACATACGCATACATATGGAGTGGGAGACAAAAACTATTTGGGTTGGATGAAAACCTTAAAACTGAACTTGCACCAAATAACCTACAAGAATATGGTTCGTCGTAACGCTATGTTTACACTTTCTTTGGGATCCATCTACAGTGTTCATAATATAAACGAAACATAATTGCTAAAGCTTATCGACACTAAAAGTTAAATTTGTCGGTCACGAGGCATACATACTGTAATGTATTTAATACTTTATTGTTGTTGTTTTTCGTTGTTAATTCTGAAACCTATTATAATGTTCTAAAAATTGATTATTATTAATTAAATACGAAAATGTCCATAAAGTGCCCCCTTCCCCCCCAATCTCTCTCTATCTCTCTCTCTCTCTCTCTCTCTCTCTCTGGACCATCGTAGCTAGATAGGGGCAAAAATCCATGAAAATACGAGCGTTGGGGATTTTCGCTTGCATCATACGACGATGTCTCTGGATCTATGAATGATAGTAAAGTTAAGTCAAACCGTCCAAAGGAAAAGAGAAAAGAGCAGAATAATAATTTAGATCAACTGTAAATATATATATATATATATATATATATATATATATATATATATATATATATATATATATATATATATATATATATATATATATATATATGATTTAATTACCTCTTGTTGGTTCATCATTTCGCTTAGTTTCTATTCCACGCTAATTCCATACACCAGTACGAGAATTCCTGAGCATTCAGTGCGTACAAGAAGCTAATGTGTTCGTAGTGCTCTACTTTCTTCATAAAAACAATCTATCATGTCTAAATCATAAGTGTGTCTTATATTGATTTAATCAAAGTGAATAAATATAGAAACTTAAAATGAAAACAATCAACTTATCAATATGCAAATGTGATTGTGAACAACAAGAAAGGCATACTACATTTTGTAGCCGACACACTCGCAGGGATGTGAGGAGTTCATTCATTCGGTCAACACACAGTTACCGGAGCATATCTTAACTCCGTTCAAAAAGCAAATATGTGAATTTGTATGTGATTTAAATAAAATATATGTATAGTATGTACGCTGTATCAATGATATACCACTCGTGTATAAATTTCTCATTAAAAAGAAACTCGGCAAGCCTCGTTTCCTTTTGATGAAAAATTTATACATCTTGTGGTATATCATTCATACAGCGTAAATATATATATATATATATATATATATATATATATATATATATATATATATATATATATATATATATACGAAGCAGATAGAGATAGAGTCAGGAGGGTAGTACAACGCACACAGACACAGACACACACGCACATTTCTATTCCGTGAGTAGGCCATCTTTTGATATTTAAGTTCATCTATATCTTCATCGTTGCCCATATCAAGAGATGCATTATTTTCATACTTCTCATTTAAAAAATGTTAGTAAAGCACTCGTTCCTAATTGATTTTAAAAATATGGGCTTAAAAAAAAATGATTAAAATCAACGATCTACAAATATGTCAAGATCATGTCCTGAAGACTATGGTTAAAAAGTCTGAACAAATAATAACTACGTCGAAGGTTTTAGTTCTTTATTTAAAAAATTAAAAGATCACCCGATCCTATTTTTGTCATGTATAGATTCCAAGAATAAGAGTCAACAATATTTTTGGACGAACTGTAGCTAGACATAAATCCCTATGTAAAGCCCATGCAATGATTTTTTTTTTTCTCACGGTAAGACAAATCTTAATTGGAAGACACTCGATAAATTAGCCATAACTATCGTTATTGCACATGACCTACAAATTACGTTATCACGTCAAATGCGCGAAACATACCTTTGTGTATAAACAGTATAACTGGGGTTCGTCTTTTTTTTTTCATATCGTCGATTAGTTGAAAAATCTTCAAAATTTCCGTCCCTTTATAATTGCTGGTAGATATGTTGACTTCATGACTTTTAAAACAAAGTCGAGTCCAAGCATGCGATCTAAAATGAGACAAAATATTTTTCGTTATGGACATGTGCTGGTGTATCACATTTGTAAATACAAATTTCGATCCACTGGAGAAGTTTCCGTTAGGTTTACGTTGTATCAGAGGACGTTCCTCTGACTGTATCATATTTATAAGTTGAGAATAACTGGCTTGATATTCTGATTATTTTGGTATTTTGTTCGAGTTTCTTTTTTTCTGTTCTTTTCGGGGGTTTTTTAATTTTATTTTTTTTATTTTTTTATTTTTTTATTTTTATTTTTTTTTTTTATTGCTTTGTTTTGGGGTTTTTAAATCTCTGTGCAAAGTACATAGAAGGATTCTTTCAAATGATAAGAAAAGATTTTAATAGGCAGATACCCAATAAATTTGGCATTACAATCACTAATACACCAACAATACAACTGACATTATCGCGTGAAATGCACGATACATATATTTCTATGTATAAAGAGTTCAACTAGAATTTGTATTGTTTTTCATATCCCGGGTCAGTGAAAAAAAAACTTTCGGAATTTCCTTCCCTGTTTTATTGATAACTGGTTTTCCAAAACGGTAACGGTCGAGTCTGATAATGCGACCCAAAACTGGAAGAATAAAATATTTTCTCATGGACATGCAAAAATACGTAACAGTTGTCAATAAATGTCGGCTCCAATGGGTGTTAAGTTTCTGTTTTATCCTTATTCCGACACTGAACTGTAAAAGTGGCCGTTAGGCTTACGCTGTTTCATTGAACTGTTTCAGTGAACGTTCCTCTGACACCGTATCACACTTTTAACAGAAACGAATATTGGATTTAGAAAGTTCCGGCAAGTGTGTATTGTTCCAGCAGATCCTAGAGTCAAATTAATCTGCTGTCTAGACTGTATGGATGCATTCGAGAGGACTGTTCTTCACACCGGTGCACGTTCTGGCGCCGTTCTCGATACTCGAACGTCCAGAACATGATACCCGGAACGCGTTCTCGTGGCGAGAACCCACACCTTCTTTTTGTAGGTGTGATCTTGGAACAAAATGGCGGAGAAGAAGGAGATGTGGGTATCGCTAAAATAGTTTTTTTATTTAAACTGTTTATATTTGCTAAAGTTCAGGATAATATGAGAATATCCAAGGAAGGACACGTATAGGTCGACTATTTCCATAGAGAGATCCCCTTCACTTAAGGAGCTCGTAACTTTATCGTGCATTTTGGAATACCGTCTAAGCTAATATAATGTAAATGCTTGAGTTTTGATCTTACAATCTTAAAATAAATTGTCCTTTGGGGGCAGTTGAGTCAGCAAGTAAAAACAGTTTTAAAAAAATGGGAATCGGGTATTTTATTGGGGGGGGGCGAACATTTTTTTATTTCTTTACTTCAATATATTTTTTTTGACTAGTGGGTAGAATTAGGTCTTTTTTTCAACAAAGCAGAGGAGGTTTTACTGGTCTCAGTGTGAAACCCATCGTCTGCCCCAGAATGTGCTCGATACATGTATTTAATAAACTTTCAACTCTCTCTCTCTCTCTCTCTCTCTCTCTCTCTCTCTCTCTCTATATATATATATATATTAAATTATGTGTTTCTGTTTATTTACTGCTTTTGTACTTAAACAAAAATTAGAAGATTGTGTTACACATCTTAAAGGATGATATGAATGAAGATTTAAATTCCTTCCATTTAATGATTTTTTTTTTATTTCAGGGTCCCTGTTGAAATTAATGAAGAAATATACTACATCACAAAAGATATTGCTGTCCAAATGGAAAATGGTAAAATAATTCAGTATATTTTCCTGTCCAATTTAACATAAATTCCTGGGGAAAAAAAGTGTACCTAAAATTACAAAATTAAAACTTATTAATTTAACTGTGCTACTGAACAGAATGTAAAAGAAGTGATATCATTTTTCTTTCTGTCAAGCTCCCACACACCCCAACTTATCATCTTAGAATAATGTACTAGAACTTATTTAGTAAGTAGCCTAGTACGTTCTAAAATGTATATGTTTATGCTAATTAGATTAATTATCAATCAGTGTAACCCATATTGACCCATACATAAGAGTATATTTTGCATACCTAACCATTTACAGCTGCAGGGCCTTGCATTAAAGTCGAAGAGGTAGTTTTTTGGGGGGGAGGGGGTCAAGGTTTAAAGTAGCCAGGTGTAAAGTAAAAAGTAGCCAGGTAAATCACCTGCCTGAACTGGAGAGCTGTATTGTTGTGTTTTTTTTTCTCAAACATTAATGTCTTCATGCTGCATCAGTTTAAAGTTGAATAAAACAGTTAAGGAAAGTATGCAAGTATGTGTATCTGACTCTCTGTCTGTCTCTTTATATATATATATATATATATATATATATATAGAGAGAGAGAGAGAGAGAGAGAGAGAGAGAGAGAGAGAGAGAGAGAGAGAGCACAAAACCTAAATAGTCAGTTCACTTTGCATGTGACCGCTCTGAGATGCATTTCTATTGATACTGCATGCATGATGCATGCTTGTAGATTGTATATCCAGACTGCAGTGTTACATTATTCCTCACAGTTCACTGCACTTAAATGGATTTTTTTTAGAGGAATTTCCAGATACCTGTTCTGGCAACTAGTAAGAACTATAGACTGCTAGAATTGACAGTTTGAAACATTGCATTTATTATGATTTTATTTATACTTTGCAGACAGCAGCTTTGCTGCCAAAATCTTGAA
Source organism: Megalonaias nervosa (assembly GCA_016617855.1). Taxonomy (NCBI): domain Eukaryota; kingdom Metazoa; phylum Mollusca; class Bivalvia; order Unionida; family Unionidae; genus Megalonaias; species Megalonaias nervosa. Next base: position 10,347 of record JAECUM010011781.1, on the reverse strand, counting down.
TGAGGTGATGTCATCACAGGGCCCTGGGACTTAGGGTTAAATCTTCAGCTAGAAATCACATGTCATCTGATGCTGATGTTGAGCTATCAAACAATGGTATGTCAAAATATAGATGTCATGATAAGTTTGGGAATAAAGTAAAATTTCAGATTAATGGGTTCACTTATTATATAGTCAAAAAATCATAGCAATCACGTTAGTTTCTTTGACATTAGTTTATGTAATACTTTTGTACAAAATAAAAGGAAGTGTGTAGCTTAAACCTGAAATGATTTTGACTTTTAAATTTGTCCTTTTTTTTTACCAATACTACTTTTGCCAATAAATAATATTTATTTGTTGAGTCCTCTCAACAATGTTTTCTTTTGTAGGTTTAATGAGTCTGCCCATAGAAATACTTGTTAGGATTCTGCAATACATTGGAGTCCACGATTTACTTACGACTGTTATATTCATCAACAATCGTATACGACAGATAGTTGAATGCCATCATTTGGTACAAGAAGTGATATTTGAAGATGTAGTAAATATAAACATGGATATACTGGAATTTATTTTCAGTCTTCGCATATGCTCTTCTCTTCGTGTCTTGAATTTATCAAGCCAGATAATATGCCCTGACACAGAGGAATTTAATAACCATTTACAAAATTTGAAAAGTGCTCTTAGTTTGGAAGAACTGTATTTGGAAAGTTGCCCGGTACATGATGTTTCTTTTGTGTCTGCATTAAAAGCATTGAGAGTACTTTACTTGAGCTCCTCTTTAATTGTAGATTGCAGTTTGAATTTTCTAAAAGCCAGCAAAAACCTTGAATACCTCTATTTATTATTCAACTGTCTTTCAGCAACAGCAGTTCAAGAGGCGGCAGCAAGTCTTCCAAAGTTGCAACATTTGGATGTAACTGGAATCAAACTCAGTACCCATACTTATGAAGCAATTCTTAATTTCTCTCTTAGAAGCTTTCAGTGCACTCTGGTTGACAGTCATGATGTTCAATATGCTCTTCATATAGCAGAACAGTCAGGGGTAACAGTGAAAATTATTTAGGCTTTTTTTCCTTCAGATAAAACACCCAAGGTCTGGACATCTGGAGAGACAGATTTGCTGTTTGCTTTACGCTTAGAGAAGGATGAGCTCTTCAAAAAGAGCAAAATACATGCTCAGATATGGAATTCAATATCAGCAGAAATGGAAAAACAAGGATATACTATGAGTGGTGGCCAGTGCTCAAACAAATGGAAATCTCTGAAAAGAAGTTACATGGAAACAGAGGATCACAATTCTAAAACAGGTGAATATCCAAAAACCTGTAAATATTTCGGAGAAATGAATCAGTTGTTTGGCAACAAACCAAGTACCCAACCAACATTTAATTTGCATTCATCAGGTCAGTCGTCATCTTCTGATGCATCCTCAACAGATCTGTCAGTCTGTAAAGACAAGGATGAAGAGGATACCAACTTGGAAAGTGACAGTTCAGGTTCTGAGTCTGTAGCTCCTTCTGTCCCTAAAAAGAAGAAAGTTGCTGGCCGGCAAAAGGGGAAGGGAAACTCTATTCTGGAATTTTTGAAAGAACATAGTGAGAAGCAGATAAATGAAATGAGAAGGCACGAGCAGTTTCTACAAGAACAACAAGACCAAAGATTAGCAAGATTTGACCGGCTTTTAGATATTTTACAGAACAAAAAACCATAAGTAGAATGACATCATGAGAGTGATTATTAGACAGTGATGATATTGATGAGGATTGTCACAGACTGTATTAGTGATTACAAATAAAGTGATCTTATTAATAGTTGGTAAATTGAAATATATTGTTCAAGTTTATACTTTCTTCAGCTTTATGACAGGACATTGCATATGGAGTCCAATTTGTCTGTGTTATGCCAAAATCATATAATGCACCATTATTTTACAAGAAATTGTTCTTTATCCAAAGTGAAGTTGGCAGTGGTTATAGAGATGGGTTCCATCTATCCGTGATAGTTTTATTTCTACAGTGCAAGAAAGAAGATGTTTAATGAATCGACTGTTTCATTCCCTTGGGAAAGGAGAGAAAGCCTGGGATCTTCATTCCGCTTGGAATTTTGTTCATTTACCTCAAGATAATCAGGGTGCAAAAATTTTTAATATTTTCAATCAAGTAGGGGACTTAAATTTAATGTTCATACTTCCCACCCAAATATTATTATACATTGTTTTCCAATTACAGATCTTTCATTTTCTTTACTATACATTATTGGCGGAACACAGGATACAGATGACGCCGTCTTCTTTATATTAAATATTGTTATTAATACAGTTACTGGAAAGGGGTTCATTTTTTTTTTTACAATTTTGCATTTTTAATGTGCATTGTTTTTATTTATTTGCAATGAAACACAAGTTATTGTTTCATTTACATACTAGTCAGTTTGAGATATCTGCATTTTGTTTTCATTTCCTGTTGGCTTTCAAATCAAGCAGGCAGGTCCTTGCAGATTTTCTTACATTTGCAAGTTTTTTGATTGTTATTTACAAGTCCATGTGGAAAGGTATCCAGAATATGAGATTTTGTTTTGTTTTTCGAATTTGCATTTAATCTATGTAGAGACCTACAATTTAGAACTCATTTGACAATTGCAGCCTCTTACGATAAAATGTGTATGTGAAAGCAATTTTAAGTTACATTCAGAAAATTACTTGAACCTTACATTTTTTTTCAGTGTTATTCATTTTTCAGATAGCAGTAATTCAAATACTTTTTGACACATCTTATTAAAGATGTTATTTATTTTGTTGTAATAAAATATGAAGAAACAACTATTTCTCTGTCTTGTATTCATTTAGGCAGTTGCAGATTATATTGAATTATATATGACATCCATCAATCATTGCTATTTCGTTAATCTATACCAAATGTGGGTCTTAAAATCATAAACTGACTTTGTTGACTGCATTAGTATCAAGAAAAACTACATGTTAATTTGGATGTTACATATCACAAGACAAGACCAATGACGTTATGAGAATTTGTATGTAAAGGTTTATATTTTTGAAAAGATGCTGACAGGTATAATAAGCATGATATGTATTCCCACCATCATATTCTATAGCATGACCATACAATTTTATGCTGGTCTATCCACCATTTAAGTAGCCGCACCACCATATTATATGGTGAGGCCAAACAGTTTTACCAGTGTGCATCCATCTTGTCACTATACTGTGAATTTTGTTCTGCTCAATAACTGTTGCAGGGCTTTATGGATTGAAACCACATTTTTGTATACGATTGTGATTAGTGGTGTAGCTGGGGGACCAGGTCATGTGGGCACCCTAAATTCTAAACAAACACCATATATATTGGTGGGGTCCCCAGCCTTTAGTTGGGGGGGGGGACCTCCGACTTTCTTGCTAGGCCACTGAGAGTGATAGGCAACTACAAAAAAAAAACATACTCTTGAGGTTATCAGACAACTTTATATCACCTCATGACAATTACAGCTCAATTGTGCTTTATTCAAAACAGAAATAATCAATAGTCTTACTCTTATCCTGTAATAACTAAATATGATGAGCCACTGAGTTACTTTTTGTTGTCAGACAGGCATAATTGTACACAATGCACATAGGTCAGCTATACCTGATCGTATTTATTTATATAAATGGACTAAACTTAAGCTTCGATCTCAGTTCAGAATAAGTTAAGGAGCTGATTTCTCCTTTGTTCTCCTATTACTGCATTTTGAAAAATGTTATAGTATTGATTTGCATCCTCTGTTTCTTCCATGTTGATGAAAATGAGGATATCATCATCTGTTAAAATACACAAGTTATGCAGTACACATGCTGCCATAACAAGATTACAATTTTTTTTTCAACATCAGTACAGTGAAGTGCAGTCAAACGCCTAAATCGACCCTTTAGGTAACCAATGGTCCTTTCTACAGTTTGCCTGATTCCTGATATGGCTCTGTTGTATCTCCGTTGCTGAGCAGTCAAGTGGCCATTGTCCCGGAAAGGTGTTTGTAGCCATATCTTTAGAGGATACGCACTATCTCCGACTAGAAACTCTTGCCTCAAGATGTGATTCTTTTCGGCTTTCTCATACAAAGGGGAATTTCTGAGAACCCTTGCATCATGTGTTTATCCTGGCCATCCAACAAATGCATCCGTTATAAGCATCCTGTCGTCTACAACAATTTGTAGTTGTACTGATGGGAATCCTTTTCTGTTAATACAGTCTCTTTCCTCAGCCACAAGATTGACTAATCGAATATGTGTGCCATCAATCACCCCTGCAACATCAGGAATACCACTGACAGCCTGAAACGAATCCACAGTTTCTTGACGGCGGTCATGATCAGGCCATTTAATAAATTTGTTAGCACTGTCTGCAATAACCTTGGCGACGGAATGAATACAGCCTTGGGCAGTACTAGGGGAAAAACCAAATAGGTTCGCAGTCTCTCTAACACTTTCTAAGTTACTAATATGCCACAGAAACACTAGTAGCTGTTTAGCGGGAGAAACTGCGTCCCGTCCTCCGTCTTTCCTGACCAAAGCATCCGCAAACTCTGGCAATAACAAGTTAAAAACAGTTTTCCCAATCCTGACATGTCGACGGAACTCGTGGTCATCCATATTAGGTATAATTTCCTCAGCAAAGCATTTCACTTTGGCCACATCATCTCGCCAAGCTAATATGCAAAGCAAAATAATATCGTCAAATTTATACACTAAGTTAGTTTCTTCTCCTTCTATCGCCAAAAACTCTTCACAAATTGGCAGTAAGACCTTAGTGTCGTTCAGAGCCGCCATATTGTAGTGCGTTCTACAAATTCGAGAGCTGTCATCGCGCGCGCAACGTTCTCGTTGTTCGACTGACGCAGGAATGTGATCTTCTTGTTCAGGAACGGGTCTCTCGAATGCATCCTTACTGTCACAAAAGAATCTCTATCAAGGTAGGAAATATTTGTACTAAGCCTGCGGGTAACATATTCTGTGCTGTTTATAATTTATATTTAAGCTTATTTACTCTAAAATACTGCCTTTTTAACCAAACTATATCTTTCCTTTGTCTAAAAGCAATTGGCGCCTTTTCTACAAATGGGTTCTAGGTCACAAACTAGAGTACACCTGGACTGTGTCCTTACAAATTAACTAGCACTGGAAAGTTTGCGAGATTCACAGCCAAAGGAAAAGATCACGCCAATTTATCTAACTAATAACTAATACTAACAAAATTCTCGACTTAAAACAGGTACTAGGAAACACACTAGTGAACACCTGGACAGGATCCTAGCAAGTTTTCGGCACTTGAAAACCTCTAAATAGATTTCCTGTCATACGAGAGAATTTATTCCTCTCAAACTACTAATTCATTAACTCACTGATTTACCCACCCCCACCCCCACCCCCCTGTCTTTTTTCTTCTTCCCAAAACATAAAGGATACCTTTTAAAACCGGCTAGAAACTATCGTTTAACACAAAAACTTAATCCCAAAATGTCTCAACCTTGGAGCGCAACCAAATTGACATTCAATAACATGAAAAATACAGTCATGAAAATGAACAGACTCAGACAAAAGACCCAGAAAACTCAAAATTCAAATCAAAATTCACATCCCCAAACTAACGCTAACTCTTCTCCGTTAGTAACAGGAAAATTAGATCATAGCGCAAACTTAGGACTAAAGCAAATAACCCCCACATCATTACCAATTTTAGCCAGTACTCCAACAAATTTGTCACTACCAGAACAAAAACACCGATTCCATGAAGACTCCCTCAATAAACTTTAAGGACCTAAACAAGACCGTTGAGTCTGAAGTGGATCTGGATGACACTATACCCACGCTATTAGAAGAAAATCCGACCACCCGCATAACCATGCCCCCACCACACTTCTCACAATTAGAGGCATCCCCCTAGAAGAAACCACCGAACCGATGCGTTTTCCACCCACCCCCACCTAAAGCGCTTGCTGGAGCTAGCAACATAATACTCCCAGCAAATGCACCTAACATGGGCCAAATGTCATATGCAGACGCTTTAGTCTCTCCCCCCACCCAACATGAAACAACAAAAGTGCCCAAAAATAACAAAACCTCCCAAAATACAACTACCACCAACCCCCAAACAAGGGAAAACACAGCTATCGAAAACCCAAGTAATACAAATCCACTAAGGGAAATAAGGAACAACCAAAAAGTAACAATACACAACAACCAAATAACTGGCCCATCAGGAACATCAAACCACCTCACAAAATCTAAAGAAAAAACCGCCAAAATAACCACCCCCACAACCACTCGGGAAGTTAAACACTATAAAGGTAAGGGGAAACAACCCATGGTAACTAAGAAAACTACCCAAAATTTACCAAAGCAAACAAGTCCCACAAACCCTATGGAAACAAAACAGTCATGCAACAGCAACGCCCAAACAAGGGATAAACCAATGCTAACCGAACTAAAACCAAAACACAAATTTCACTCCCCTGACCACACTATCTTTATAAACTAGTCATAGTAGCCGGCTGCTTAACTTAAGTACCACCAGTATTGTAGGAGCCCTTAAAAAAATACATCAAGAGCAATTCAAACTAATACGGCCTCGTACGGATTATTTAATTGTAAATTGTAGTACCCTAAATCAGGTAGCAAAATTCCTACAAATAGAAACCATAGGACACATCAAAGTCGAGGTAACCAGGCATAGTAAAATCCAAAATGCATTAAACTCGTAAGAACCCAAAAACACATCTGTCATCCAAACCCAAGTCAAACAGGTACCCACCAATATACCACCAATAACTAAGTTCAAACATTAAAAGGGCACAATAAAGATATGGACAACAACACCCTGGAAAACAAACTAAAAACTCATGGCACCGAAGTCACAAAAACTTATCGATTAAGGGATAATAAGAACCATAACACAACAAAAGTAGTATTGGAAGAAAACGCACCACTCCCTCCACTAGTTGAACTAGGCCCATCGGGGGTACTACACAGGCTCGGACCATTTATAAACAAACCACGGTTCTGTGCCAAATGTCAACACTGGGGGCACTACGCTCGCCAATGTCGACATCCCCATAGGTGCCCCAATTGCGGAGGCCAACATCGAGGCACATGCATGAGAACTACAATCAAATGTGCCAACTGCCGGGGGCAACACCACCCCAGGGCAGAAGAATGCCCATACACCATAAAGGAAAAGAAAGCTATAGAACTCATGAACACACACATATCTCATATAAGGAAGCCTTAACCAAGACAAACCTAGAAATAAACAAAGCTAAAAAGCAGCAAAGACACTCAACACAAAACAAACCCTCTAAACCTGAAAATAAGCAAAAAAACCGACCCCACCCCCCCGCTCTGACTCTCAAAAACCCACTAAACCAGCCTGACGAATCCAACAATAAATCCAACTCAATTAAACCAGGAATTAGTAAAACAAAATAAGGAACAACAAAAAAGCAGCAACATCACAATCCAATACCGGCCACCAAACAATAACCTGGCCCATACTCATTGAGGTGCTTAAGGCATTATCAATAACAAACACCCAAAAGCCACCAACAATAGAACAACTGAGAGTTCAAATTAATCGAATACTCACCAAACATCCGTGAGCTACAACACACTCGCCTTTTAAGCTATTAACCCACCCACCCCCAGCAAAAATGGATAGCACAACTCCAAAAAATATGACCCTCTGGCAATGGAACAGTACGGGATTAAACAGCAACCTGTTGGAATTAAAACACAAGCTAAGCCAAACAGAGTAAAAACCAGACATAATCTGCCTCCAAGAAACTCACATATTAGAAAATTCCAACTATATACCAAAACTCCCAGGATATTTCCCAGGCATTTTCAAAAATCTAGCCAATGGGAAAAAAGGAGGAGGGTTAGCAATTTTCATCGCAAACACTCTCCCTAATACTGAAATGATAACAGTTCCAGCACCAATAGGCGTCAGCAAAACATTTGAAATACTGACAGTCCTAGTCAACTTTGGACCATCACCATAAAAATTTGCAACATCTATGACCCAGGCAGTGCCAACCCAATAAACTAGAACACCTACCGGCAAATCTCACAACCACCAACAGAAAACCTCATAGTTTGTGGGGATTTCAATGCACACAGCGAACTCTGGGGAGGGGATAAAACGGATAACAGAGGCAGGTTGGTCGAGGCTTGGACAGCTGAATCCAACCTAGTCATCCTCAACGATGGTTCCAAAACTATACTGGACCCTAAGGATGGCACCCTCTCAGCGATCGACCTAACAATATGTACACCCAAACTTGCACAGCTAACTAACTGGCTGGTGGACCAAGACAGCACACTAGGTAGCGATCACTTCCCCATCATTATCTCCCTCCAGATGTCGGTACAACATAACCCCACTGAGGTACCACCGAGATGGAAATACAGTAAAGCCGATTGGGTAAATTTCACAAATAATCTATCAAAAGTAAATACTAGTGAGTTAGAAGACCCGAACATAGATACTTTCAACAACAATATTATTAAAACCATACAAGAGGCAGCCGTCTTGAACATACCAAAACGCAAACAGTCCCAAACAAAACAAACAATACCTTGGTGGAATGATGACTGTAAAAGACCACATACAGAAAAGAAAAAAGCTCTCAATAAATTTAAACATACTAAAAACTCACTAGATTTCCAAGAATACAAAATCAAAGAAAAAAGCCTTAAGCAAGTCATTAAACAAGCTAAAGAAAAATCCTGGCAACACTTTTGTTCCCAATTAAATATTAAAACAAATTCCAAACAAGTATGAGACAAAATAAAACTTATCCAGGGAAAAATAATAAAAATAACTCCTAAAATTAGAGGTGCACATAGCAATAAAGAAAAAGCAAACCTGCTCGCCATTCACTACTCTAAAATGAGCAGCAATTTGACTCACACTCAGAAATTTTAAGAACATAGGAGAGAAGTAGAAAACACTCTAAAAAATTTATTTAAAGACCTAAGAACCAAGCAATCTGAGCTTAATAGTGACATCACCCTATTTGAATGGGAAATAGCACTAGGATCTAAAAAAAGAAACATCCCCAGGAAAAGATGACATTGGCTATATTATTTACAAAAATCTACCCGTCAACATCACGAAAACTATCATCAAACTGTTAAACAAAATCTGGAACACCGGTCAGCTACCTGCTAGCTGGAAGCAAGCCATTGTCATACCTATCCCTAAAACCGGAAAAGACCCAAATGAATTAAGCTCATATAGACCCATCTCCCTCACCAACAACATATGTAAACTCATGGAAACTATCCTGTCTAACCGATTAAAACACCACCTAGAAAGCAATGAACTGCTCTCGGAAAAACAATGCGGCTTTCGCAACAAGCGGTCCACCACTGACCAATTACTCAGACTCGAAGCAGACATTAAACTTGCATTCAACTCTAAAAGGAAGACAGACCGAAACCTTATAGCTGTCTTCCTGGATCTTGAAAAAGCCTTTGATCTTGTCTGGACCAAAGGACTGATTGCAACACTCAACAGCTTCGGCATTACTGGCCGCATGTTTAACTGGATTGAGAACTTCCTCTCAGGGCGAAAACTCATTACTAGAGTGGGAAACACCCTATCAGACGAGCACACCTTAGAAAACGGAACACAGCAAGGGAGCGTACTCAGCCCCACACTCTTCAACTTAATAATTAATGACCTGGACCCCAATCTCACCTCAGCAAAGTACAAATCTCTCAATTTGCTGATGATAGCGGAATTTGGAGAGCCGGAAACCCCGCTAGCAACAAAGTCACCTCAGAAATCCAGAAAAGCCTAGACAATATAGGGAGATGGGCAGATAAATGGGAGTTTAAGATATCGCAGGAAAAAACAGTAGCGATAATTTTCACACCTAAAAGGAAAAGACAACTTCACTACCCTAAACTCTACATACAAAATCAAATAATCAAATATGTCAAAGTAGTCAAGTTCCTAGGCATGTTCTTCGATCAACACCTAGAGTGGAAAAATCACATCGAACAATTAATTAAAAATTGTACCAAAGACATCAATCTCCTTAGAAACCTAAAGGGCACCACATGGGGATCAAACCAAGAAACTCTGACAACTATTTACAGGGCTCTCATAAAATCGAAACTAGAGTATGGCTGTCATGTATATAACTCCGCTACTCAAACTCACCTGAAAAAATTAGATTATATCCAAAGAAAGGCACTGCTGATCTGCACCGGCACGCTACCCTCCACATCACTGGATGAACTATGTATACTCACTGGAGAATTACCATTACCATTAAGGAGGCAAGAAATGCTCCTTAAATACTCAA
>JAECUM010011780.1:0-68493 GCA_016617855.1 Megalonaias nervosa | reverse complement strand
TTTTTTTTTTTTCTTCATTAATCTATTTTTCTTGATGTTCACTTTCAGTCCTATCTTTATGGCTGCCTAGCTGAGTTTATTTCTATTTTCTTGCACATCTATATGTCGATGTGAAAACAGACCAAAATTATCAGCGTAGTCGAGGTCTTCTACGGATCAAGCAAGAGTCCACTTAATTCCCCTTTGGCAATCCACTGTTGTCTCTTTCATCCGTCAGTAGATGGTAAGGTGAAGAGGAAAGATGCAATGAAGCAGCCTTGTTTCCCCTATGTGCTGACGCCGAAGCAGCTTGTGAGATGGTTGTTGCAGATAACCTTACACTGGAAGTCTTGGTGCAGACGTTTGATGATATTTACAATTTTCAGTGGGATGCCATAGAACCTTAGTATTTTCTACAGGAAGTCACGGTGAAGGATGTCAAAAACATTTTCAAAGTCTATGAAACTGGTGAAGACGACACTCTTCCACTCATTTCTCTGCTCTAATAACTGTCGGATCGTTGGGGTTGCTGTATCTTCTGACCAGTATTTATGGGTAGATGCTTTCCCGTGTTTGAGGGCTTTGATGGTTTCTCTGACTCTGGTCTCAGTTATGTCCTCCAGACTGATGTCAAGGTATTTTTCGGCTTCTGGAATCAAAGCTGTGACACGTGGGTAAATTGTGACCAGTCTCGTAGTCTCTTTAAAGCTTTATGTGACCCTGTACAAAGTCTTCATGACCTGTCTCTTTGTTGCTTTATCTACTTCTGTAACTAGCTGTTCAATGTAGTGCAACTTGTAACTTCTTGCTCTGTTTTTCACTTCTCTGTCTTTGCCAGAGTACTCTTAGGAAATAATTTCTTTCAGTCTGTTATTTTTTCCTCCAAGAAGGCGATTCTTAATCTGTTTTCCTTCTTCAACATCATTCCAGGTTCGTTGGGAGATCCATTCCTCTTTACGTCCTTTCCTGTTGCCGAGAACCTTCTCTCCAGTTTCAATCATGATTACGTTGTGTTACAACTCTACGGTCTTAAACTAAGTAATAGAAAAGAACTAATACCAACAAGATTTATAAAATTCAATAAATAATTTATTTCCGTAGAATACAAAGTGAATATTTAAAAAAAAAAAAACTTACAGTATTGTCAATTAAATTCCAAATAGACCTAAATTTCTATCACAAGTCCAAATATATGAAGTTCCAACTGAATCCCAGTGGTGTTTCAAATAAATTCCGATATTGAATGTGTTGATTTGCATGTAGTCGCGAATGTGCTAATGTGCCAATGGCATGGAATATGCTGATGTGTTAACAGTCTTTTGATGTATCACAATAATATGATCCAACATGTCCTTGTCTGAATTCACTATAATTCCAAATTAATCTTTTAGTCCATGAATATTATTAAGTACTTTGCAATTCCAGTAATTAATAATTTGAATAAATAAATCCAATCAAATTAAAAACTGAACACAAAAATAAGACTGATTCTGCTTCAGATGTTAAGGCAGGAATGAATAATTCTTAAGTAAGCAAGCTTATATACCCCTGTAGTTGATATAGGTCGCAGTTACCATTTTCAGGAAATTCTCTTTCAACTTAATGGGACAATTCCGTTCTGGAAGTTTCTAAGGTCAGAATCAAACTGTATCTTTAACTCAAATTGAAGTAAACATGTTTAAAATTAATAATGATCGGAATATTTAATCCACAATCATAGAGAAATATTATATATGTATTATGTTTTTCACAAAATAAATTTCACTGCTCAGGTACAGCATTAACTTGATTTTGGATAAATGTCAAGTACAAAATACTGACATAACTAATATATTCATGGAGAAAAAGCCAACGAACAATACAAATTAAATATAGTTAACAGTTTAAAAAATGGATGGTCATGTTCTTGATGATAAGGCTGGAATCTTGCCTGAACTTGGGATCTTCAAGTTTGGCAATGCGGAAGCGTTGTTTTTACTTCTCCCCAAATCTGGCCCCTCTCAGTTTAAAGCAAGCTTGCTTACCAACGAACTATGGTCGCTGTCTATATCAGCATGTCTCCTGACTCGTACAATGAGTATCTCCACTTGCCGTTGATCAGCACGTGGTCTATCTGGCATTCTGTCTTGCAGCTGGAGACTTCCATATCATCTTGTGGATTTGCGTATCCTGGAAAAGAGTCCCTCCTACAACGCGGTAGCTGTCTTCACAGAGGTTACAGTCTTTCAGCATTGTCATTTATTGGTTCTATTCCCTGTCTACCCATGAACCGCTCCATGTCTGTGTTGTCTGAGCCTGTTCGTGCGTTAACATCGCTAATAATGATAAGTATGCCATGCCTTGGTGTTGCTTCAGCAGCTGAGTGCAAGCTGTCATATAAAATGTCTTTCTTCTCATCGTCCGCGTCTTCTGTCGGGTCAAAGCGGGTAATGATTTATATCTATGCAAATTTTAAGTTGTGTCTGGCACACACCATTCGTTCATGGACGATTTTCATTGTATCGGGTGTGTTGTTCAGTTGTTTCTTAATGACCAGGGGTATGCCTTCTCGATCTTGGTCATCTTGCCTGCCTGACCATAGTGTAGTGTCTTCTGTGGCCAGTGTTCTTTCTCCTGCTCATATCCATATGTCTTATATGACGCATAACAGACTCAACTTGTACTGGTGCATTTCATGGAGAATCTGTGCTAGTTACCAATTCAGATACAAAGTCTTCATGTCCAAGCACCAAATGTGTTTGGTAGTTTTGGGTGTCTGCTATCGGGGTAGAGGCTTGCTTACGGGTTTGGTCCCACCAGTCCTGGTCTGCTATACCTCTTCCTCCCATTGCAGCATTTCTCTCCTTTCCGCATCTTCGCTAGCCAAGGTTTCGATGTGTTAACCTTACGTACACCTTGGCGATTGAGCAGATATTTCTGTGCTTCGGTCTTAGAATTTTATACGATGCGGCAGTAAGCCACCGCATCCAATCAAAATTAAGTTGTTCAATTTTGAACACTGTTCTTACATGATCGAGACAAGGCGAGCACACAACTTGAACGGACTCATAAATAAGTAACCTTTCACAAATACTTTTCACTCAAATATACCTGTAATGGCTTCTCTCTGGTACGTGGCCAAACTTACAAAGTATCCTTTTGAAGTCAATTGCCTACATCGTTTTTGGCCCATGTACGATGCACCACTGCTACACGCTATTGGTTAGTTGGCATCACATGCTAAGGGAGGCAACTCATGAGATCCAATAGATGTGGCTAGGACAAAGCACTAAAATACCTGTTCGACCCGCCAAGGTGTAGATATGATTAACATATTGGAATCTTGGCTAGCGAAGATGTCGTTTCCGTGGCTAGTGTTTTTTTGTTTACTGGTTTAGGGCGCTAGCCAAGCCTGATATTTGGGCAGTGATATAACAATTTGCCGTTAACATCCAAAGTATTAGCCAGAAACGAACATAATGTAATAAATTTGGACTATGCGCATTTGGTTATAGCGCCCATTTTAAGGAATTCTTAGATCTTTGTGATTACTTGTTTGATTATTGGAACTCGGTCCTGTGGAAATATTCCTTAGCCCGAAATAATTAGCCAATTACTAGGAGCAAACGTCACGGAGTGAAGTGTTAGTGAGTTTCCGCGACGCCATGGTTTACTTTTAGTGAATTCAGGTCAGAGCTGCATGAGTGTCCCTGTCGTTCCATAGTCCCTATTAACATCTAGTGGTGTACATTGGTTGTGTGACTGCAGGTGCAGTATTTATGGTTGGAGACTGGTAAATTGCACAATGGAATAAACAAGAAGGAACTATTTCGTCGTCGGCAAATACCGTTTATGTCGCCATGGTGGCAAATGTGATGCAGTTTTACAGGCGAAATGTGTTCACAACCATGATTTCAATGGCCTAAAGTGGCGTAGTAAAAATAGTTCCCTGTGTTGGGGAAGTTGTATAGTTTTACGGCGCAAAACGCTGACAGTACAGAAAGTTGATGAAGAGAAACCATGTAGATGTGCGGTTGATAGACAATTGGAAAGTTGTGAGATCTGTGGTCTTGTATTGATTTGAGTAAAATTAATTTATAGAATGGACACGTTGGGCTTTCTAATTTATAACAAGTTGTATAGACGTCTTTGGAAATTTGGGGAAAATTTATGACTTCTAGCGGAATCGCGGCTGGGTTGGACACTGCTCGGTCAAGCAAACACCCCTGCTCTGTAACAAGAAAATCCTTGCAATTTCTCTAAGAATCTTCACATCACTGTACTATTCTAGCTACGATATAAAAATTGCATTTGATTTACCGAAAAGTGATTTTCCCTCATTTAATTCAGTTCTTTACTATTCTAGTACTGATATACAAATTACATTTGATTTACCGAAAACTCAAATACATGCATACAGACATTTCATATGACATAGAAAGTGGAAAAAGATGTAATCCTCTGTTTTACATCCTCCATGTTATGAATAGTAAGGAATCTCCATCCATTACCCCACGATATTCCCCCAGTAGTCCCTCCTATTTTTAATACATAAATAACTTATCAGGAGAAAGATTTTACTAATTACCAGACTATGACACTGGCTTGCCAATTTAGGTCCGGTACCGGAGTATGACATTGCCTTGCCAATTTAGGTCCGGTACCGGAGTATGACATTGCCTTGCCAATATAGGCCGGGTACAAACGAAATATATGCCGTCGCCTTAACCTGCTTGAATCTAACTGGATCTTACACAATAATTCACAAGGTAGGCAATTTTTGTCTTCTTGTATGGAGAGCAATGAAAATCAATCAACCATTTCAACTGGCATGATGAACTTACTAATATCGACCCACTATCAGGCCGATTTCATATAGCTATTTATTGTATGAAATAATATTTTGCAAATAGGCTGTGATTAATTTGAACTGGATTAAATTGGGGATGAAATCGCTTAATTTTGATTCGTACTCTACGGAGATTCGAACCCAGGCCCGCGGATAAACGACACCCATCGCCTTGCCTGTAAAGCACCGACCCCTATACCATCTGGATGATGCACACATAACCAAAAAAAAAAAAATAAAAAAAAATGATGTTAAAAGTCAGTGGTATAGGAATCCGTGCGTAGCAGACACACCCACAAGTCGACCTAGTAATAAATTTTCGACTGTACATAGTCATTCCGTAATCCTAAGACAGAAATAAAGGTATATAAAAATAATTATAATAATTTTTATCATAATTATAGATGACTGCAAATACAGACCAAACAGAAAAGAGAGTGATATTCCTGCATTCTACAGAAGAATGCATGATAATACAGGCAGAATTGTAACAAATACGAATAAATAGGATTATCAAACAGGTTAGAGAATTTTAATTCGAACTCTGCCATTTACCCGCGGACCCGGGTTCGAACCTCCGTAGAGAACGAATTATACAGTGAAAGTCAAACATGTGCATTACTACATGCTTCAAGCGAAATCAGCATACATCTTGCATAACGTTTTATAAAAATGTGAAATGCTTTTTTTCCGATCAGGAAAACTGCATTTTATTATCTGCATGCGAACTGCTAAATCATGCATTTTCATGCGAAATACTTCATGAGAAAAAAAGGCTTTACATTTGTTCTGTATGGTTTATACGCAATGTGACATGCGTCTTGCAAAACGTAAAATGCCTTTTATATTTGTCCAGTTAGAACAATGCACAGAGAGAGAGAGAGAGAGAGAGAGAGAGAGAGAGAGAGAGAGAGTTCATTTCAGCATATATAAAGAAAAAGAAAAAGAAGTGGGGTGTGACTTGTTTGCATCGGGAAAAGTGTCTCTTGCTTGATAAAAAAAAACGCATTTCGTCTGCGTACAAGTTTGGTTGGAAAAACAATATATTTAAACATGTAATAGCTATGCGGTCAGTCTCTGGAAAGATAGTGTGTTCCGTTAGCTCGGCTCAAATCGAACATCGCTATCTGAGAGGCAAGATGTACGAAGGCCGCGCTTCCGTTGGTATTACTTTCTATACCGCGCTTCTGTTTCAATAGAAAGTTGCTTCTATTTTGCTCGTATGCTTTCAGCTGAAGCCGGTGTAAAAACGATCAGTCGTGGTCCATATACATTGACAAGATAATAACATTATTCAGTCTGTGATAATGAAAAGCATAAAATCGTTTTCTTCTTATCTCGATTTCTACCAATATATATTAATGACTAATTTAGTGATCATGAAATAGGTGTAGGTTTTGTGTATTGGTCCATAATTACCGCCAAAAGCTGAAAGTAAAAACGTGATTTTTGTGCATATTTTATCACCTTCATTTATTCGCACAGAATGAAACGTTTTATCACATTTAGCTAATTACCATCGATGTTGAAAACTAATAGTAACATTTGGATCTGTTGTTTATCATCGATATTGAAAACTAAGAGTAACACATGGATCTGTTGTTTATCATTGGTGTTGAAAACTAATAGTAACATATGGATCTGTTGTTTATCATTGATAAACATACACAGCTGTGGCCGAAAACTTCAATTATTGCTGTAGTTCTTCATGTCACATTAACAACGTGTGGTGATGGTTAGAGTGGGTGTTGTGGGATAGGGGCAGAGTTCAGAGAAAGTCAACATTTATCTAAAATCTAAAACCCTTACGCTCAAAGTTCATTTCCTCAAACACTACTAATTTGTTTAGTGTATTCACTCGGTGAATGAGCTTTTTAGACGTATTTAGATTTGCTTTTATGGAAACCTTGTTACATGAAGTTTCGCTTATCAAATTTAAGACACCTTTGATTCGTTTGTCCATTTTATTCATTGCCAACAGCTCGCGCCAAGGTATTCACCCGTCGCCAACGCCAAATTAAGCACGACAGCTCATTAGCATACTAATATTATACATGGTGAAAGTTTTAACTTAGACACATGATCTGAAAAGAAAGTATGTTACACGTATACATCTACTAGAAATTGAATGAAAGTTGCACGAAATAGGTTAAATTTATAATTATTTAAATTTTACAGTGACAATAGACCTTGATATCAGAACATGAAAATTTATTGGTCCTATAAGCTATTAGTAATTATTACAAAGTTCATAATAAGATATTGAAATATATCAGTGGGTGAGAATTAATATCGCTACAGTGGCAATATCACTGCTGCAAATACTTTCGTTTTCCATTTAGGAAGTATATCTGACCTTGTGTATTTTATTCAGACTTTGATTTCCAAATTTAGGCCCATTTCTTCTCTCTCTCTCTCTCTCTCTCTCTCTCTCTCTCTCTCTCTCTCTCTCAGGATGAATAAACCCTTAAAATGTGTTAGGACTATTGACCTTCTAGTATACATTTATGCAATTAATGAGAAGGAGCCATCAAGAATTCCTGAAAATGAACCCAAACAACAAAAAGTAGGCTTCAGGTATCAACTTTTTATGATTAGTTTTCCACATGAATCATGCAAATTGCCAGTGACTTAAATTGCATGACCTGTTGTTATTCGATATAACGTGTCACTCATACAGTATTTTGTACCTGTGCACTCAATGACAAATGTTAAGAAAAACTTCATAATTACATATTGTAATAAAATTGTTTAATTAGTGGATTTAGCTATCAGCACAGTCATAATCGTATCTGGAAATGTCGGAGAAACCACGCATTGATTAGTGTCGATTGGAAATCGAAATTAAGTGACAATCGGCATTTGGGGTAGTGTCTGTTACCGAAATAGACTTCAAGCTTGCCAACATACTAATTCGCGTCCTAGTGCGGAAATAAAAAAAAAAATTAAAAAAAGAAACCAATATCCATACAACAAAACCCACAATCATTAAAATCAGTTGTTTAATGATGTCAGACTTTGAAGTCTGTTGAACTGTTCTGTCATATTTATACAGTACACCCACCCCAACAACGTTTACTGTATTAATCCGCTCAAAAAATGTGTTAACGAAAATAAAAAGTCTTTTCATTTTAATATCAAAACAGTCATTAATTAATTCGACAAAATACATAATTTGAATCATTATATGATCGTGCTCTAAAATTATTGTAAAATGTTGGAACTTCATTTTTTAAAGATGTGGTAATTGCAGCGGATACGCATTAATACTGAATTAATGGAATGGCTGGAATTTGTAGAGCCAGTGGCCTCTCCAGATCTATAGTCTGACTATACCTCCTCGTTTGTTTGTACTCAACTATCATTTTCAATAACAGAAATCGTTAATGTGATAAAAAGTGCATGGAACGTAGTTAATTCATGCAATGATTTATAATTTCTAACCTGAATGTGACCCGAATGGCCCTAACCTTGGCATTTTCTGCGCCTTTCATGCTTAACGGACTTTCCATACTAACACAGCGCCATGTTGCGTATGCTACGGGTAAGTTGATTTCCAGACAACATTGTGACGTAGTTCATCCTATTCGGTAACTGCCGGATAATTTCTTAAATTACCATGTTGTGAGTTTATATTTATATCATTTGCACACATGTACATAGAAATTACACCGCTCGTTAAATCCACGTGAAAGGCAAATTTGTAATTGTCATTCTTTTCCTTTGCTTGATTCGACATTGTAAATATCGGAAGCAGACGACATAGTATTTTCCTTCGACGGACATACATGTGTAGTCGTGCACTCACCCCTTAGCTGAAAATGGACTTGTCCAGGAACTGGGAATGACTGGCGAACAGGTCGTCTTTTACACAAAACTTCCGTTTGGCATGAAACGCGCAAACGATAATGGTGTTAGGGTCCCACATGGGCATAATCAGGTTTGAAATTATAAATCAATAAATGAAGAAAGTTCTGTAATCAGCAAGAAACTACGCAACTTTAAGGGCATTAATATGACGAATTTGCCAGTGACATGACATACGTAGCAAACAGGAAATCGTGGATGACTACATATGTACTCACTAGGGTGGCAGGGTCCAGTTTCGTAAATTGGCCCCTGGCAAATTTCTTAACTTAAGGTTATGGTGTGAATTTTTCAGCTATTATTGTTTACTAATTAAAGATATGGATATATTTGTGAACTAGATGTTTCGGGCTTGTGTTGTTTTTGAAGTTGATGTCAGGCATGTACACCTTCCATATGCAGTATGTAGATAGTGAAATACCAATAGTCGGCTAGGAAGAAGAGCTATCTTCCCATAGCCGTAAACACATGGGTTTGGGGCAAGTAGAAAATCTCAAAAAACGGCTTGGATGACAACTATTTTCAACTGCATCAGCCTGTTTAGTACACATTGTTTTGCAGAACTGTCATCTAGGAAAAGGCCTTGTGTTTGCACTATGAGCATCACATGGTGTCAAAAATGACCTTCGGACATGAAAATTGCAGGTATAAATTTGGGGTTGGGGTGCATAAACTTCTTCTGCTATGAACTGCCATTGACTTCTCTGGTCAAGTGGATAATATTCTTATGCTTTGTTTTAATATAGGTATCTAAAAATATGGACATTTTTGACCTCACTTGTGTATTTTATTTTTTTATGATTTTTTTATACTAGGTCACTGATTCCGGCATTAAATTTGTACATAAAAACTGGCCCCTGCCCCCTAGATAGATAGTTAATGTAAACAAACATAACTTGACAGGACCGACAAATCATTATGTTCTGGATAATGACAAAACAATGCTCCATGCCTTCTTATGAGCATTACGAATATTTTTAAACACTGGAGTATCATTCAAATTTCAATGGACTTATAGTAAAGATATAAAAATACCGTATCTCATTCCTCAGATGATTACCGTGACGAGGACGATATTTCTATGTGGAGAAACTATCTGACAGGAAACGATCTTGTTCAGCTATTTCTTAAAAAAATGCATATAATTAAAATAAAATAGAAAAAATATCACAGCTTTCTTAATTTTTTTGCACTTTTTCACGCAGATATACCGATGCTTTCATAACTGCATTCTATCTCTCTCCTCTCCCCCCCCCCCCACACCGATGCGCTAAGAAAGAGACTTTTTCACATCTGCAACACTCATTCAACCAAAAACCAGTGGCGTAGCTTGGCGAGGGCGCGGGGGGGGGGGACAGTTGTCCCCGGGCGCCATGTGCCAGGGGCGCCAAAATGAGGAAAATACAACTATTCGTTATCTCAGATGCACTCGAAGGGGGCGCCAAGTTCATGTTTTGTCCCCGGGCGCTAAGTAAGGGGGCGCCAAATTTATGTTTTGTCCCCGGGCGCTAAGTACCCTCGCTACACCACTGCCAAAAACATCTAGAAACCGAAAAAATATTTGCGGGTCCTAACGGTTTTCCGTTTAGAGGGGTTTCACTGTACTATAGGCAGTATAACAGTGGATTGGCTGAAATGGTGCATACATACGTAGCCTCTGTTAATTGTCTAAAAGTGTCAAACTTCAAAACATGAAGATATACGACAAATAATCGACAATACAGGAATAATGTGGAAAATATAACAATGCGTGACGCTAAAGCACGTCATGGGTACTCTGATCTCCTGTAAATTAACACAAAGGTAAATTTTAAATTAAATACTAAAATGAATAAAAGACTTAGTTCTCGAATTTAAAACAATTTTTTTTTTATCACCAAACATTTTGGAACGATAGCAGTACGAGTAGTGCTCTTTGAAAGTAGCGATGAATAGGACATTCTAACGCACTAATTAATTAAATAATGTTCACGTATCAATTAATTAATATTTTAACTGAGGTAGTCACCAACACGTGAAAGGAAGATACCACACTAAATAGAAAATAAAAAGTTACCAGTGCACTAGTTTAGTATAATTTTGTGTATCAAGCAACTCGTGTAGGGAGGGTACGATAAAACTAAAATAAGCAAGCGGAATGGTGAGCAGTTTGTTCACATATATATGCAATCGCATCCCACCCTACCCCATGATGGAGACGAGTCTATAGTCAAACAATGCACATAACTCATCTGAAGAAAAAAAAACTGAGTCAAATGATTGGTCAGTATAATATATTCTTATGATGACCATAAGATGTATTAAGTTTCACAGCAATCCACTAAAAACTGCAAGAGTGGCCGCCTTCATAAAATTTGGTTATACACTGCATCTAGCTGTAATTCAGAAAGGGCAATAACTCTTACAAAATCAAGGCAATTTTGTCATGCATTGCATCCAGCTGTAATTCAAAAAAGCAATAAAATCTGATAAAGAAGCACGGGGCATAAATATTTCTATGTGATCTTTTTATAATAACTACAATATGTAGCAAGTTTTGATAATGACGATAATGTGTATTAAGTTTTGACGATAATGTGTAGCAAGTTTTGATAATGACGATAATGTGTAGCAGGTTTTGATAATGACGATAATGTGTAGCAGGTTTTGATAATGACGATAATGTGTAGCAAGTTTTGATAACGAGGATAATGTGTAGCAAGTTTTGATAATGACGATAATGTGTAGCAAGTTTAGGTAATAAGCATAATATGCACCAAGTACAGATAAGACCCGTAATATGTACAAAGTTTTATAGCGATCCATAAATATTTGCGCTCATAAGACTGTCTTTCACACCATTCAGTGCGCTCACAAGTCTGTCTTTACACACCATTCAGTGCGCTCACAAGACTGTCTTTCACACCATTCAATGCGTTCATAACACTGTTTTACACATCATTCAGTGCGTTCACAAGATTGTCTTACACACCATTCAGTGCGTTCACAAGATTGTCTTACACTATTCAGTGTGTTCATAACACTGGTTTGCACATCATTCAGTGCGTTCACAAGATTGTCTTACACACACAATACCCCAAGACATGGCTGGCAATACCTCAAGGCATGGCTGACAATACCCCAAGGTATGGCTGGCAATAGCTGACAATACCCCAAGGTATGGCTGGCAATAGTAATCTTATATAAGGGAGTTTCTGGCCCAAAACCCTACATGATTCTACCCACCTCCATGGCCACCTCGAGTTAGTCTAAACAACTATGAAAACAACTTTGTTGAGACAACAGCGTCAATAGCGACAATATTATCAAACTTTCCACATCCTTTCACTAGTTCGTCTAACGATGCCGCTATAAACTGTAAACTGTCAATAAATCTCAAATTGCCTAGTGTCACTGATATACTTTTCAGTATTGTTTGTGATGCATTTTATTTTATCGTTGTTATTGATTTTTAGGCGGTTTATTATATCTTTGTTGCCGAATGCTTCTACTATAATACGAGAATCGTATCCACGGAAATTATGAGCAACAACAGGAGCAAAATCTGATGCGGTATATTTAAGATTGCATTTGCCATGAGCTGGATCGCGAAACTTACCTGTAATATGACAGTGATCTTTTAGTCGATCTCGAGCCATAAACGCCTGCTCGCAAATACGACATTATTGCTGAAGCAAATTCTATTTCTTATTTTACAGTCAAAGGTTTCATTTTCGTTATCCTGTCAAGCAACATCATGATGGCATCAACCTCGCTAATGGCATCAACCTCGCTAATGAGATTTTTCAACAACCACAGAGCAGGATTGGAACCACGATGAAGTTTAACGGGTTTTGATAAACGTTTATCAACAGTACATACAACTTTATATGCGACCCCACATGGAACACGTTCTTGTACTTGTCGAGGATTTATCAGGGTTATTTTCTGCTCCTTGCACAGGAAGCAGAATCGACTCGAAATCGTAGTATAATATAAACGGAACTTTCATCTTGTGTCTGTAGTTCGTAAACTAATACATTTTCATTTTCATCTTTACCTGGCATAGATATCCGCTGTACGTTAGAACAATACTCTATGCTACGTAGCCCCCACTTTGTTGGGGGGTGGGTTGAAGTGGAAATTGGGTTATCGTTATCTAGAGGGTGGTCGCCTTCTGGGTTTCTGGGTTATTGCCCGGATCGAGTAAATATTAAAATAAAGTGTGAAACTTATAGGTGGAATAGATAGAGATCTGAGCAGATATATAAAAGAGAATGACACGAGCCCCCGTACATGAAAATAACAATTTAATCAATTACATACACAACCGTTACAATGCATTACATTAGGATGATACACTTCCTTTTGAAATAAATCATTCACCGAATTTCAAACACAAATATACTTATATAAATAGCCGATCTGTTTTAAATGATAGAATTAGTTCATCACAGAATCGATTGAAAAATCGAAGTCATTGCCTTGTACAACTTCATAACCTGATTATTTCCGGTTCATTCCAACTTCACTGTGACTATTCTCCAACTTCACTGTGACTGTTCTTCTTGGTCCTTTCCACTTTTCCCTTCTCCAAACTCTCTATTGTCTAGCCTCTTTCAGCCCTCGAACTTTGTGTGGGTAGGTGGATATGTAAGTACGTGATACGTAGATACTTCGATAGGTAGGTACATGGATACGTCCCCTGGAGCTATTTCACCTTCCAAAAATAAATAAGAAGCAACCTAAATCTTCTGTCAGATATCCTACTGGGGATAGATCATTACTCCCCTCTCGTTATGTCAGATATCGTTCTATCGGAATTCAAACAGATTCCAAAGGCTATCTGGTCAAGCTAAACGTGGCAGACCATAAACAAACCTAGTTTCATAAGATTAATGTACTTCCTAACGGCTATTTCAACCTGACTCACATTATCATCCCGCAACACGTAACAGTTCTGTTCTCGTCTCAATTACACAAATGAATGAATGAAATTCATTACATAACTTAACTACGTTATTTCTAGCGAATACACACATTCAAGTCTCTAGCATATATGAAATCTCACTTCATGGTTTAACAACGTTAATTTCAGTCAATACGCACTCAAGTCTTTATCATACGTGAAATCATCTAAGGTCGGTGAGTTCACACGGCATCTCGTAACTCATATCAACTAAGGTAAGGCACGAAATTCTTAGATACATATTTTCCTATAACAATCAAGACGACACATTCAAACAATTCGTCAAACTTATATAAAGAATATCATTGTACGGATTCATACAGATGAACTCACACAGTTGTATTCATATCAAGAAAATTGATCTACGAATATAAACAAATAAATTCATGCAAATATAAGCAAATAAATCAAACAAATCGTTATATTGATATCAACGAATTACATGAGACTGGCGCAAAATACCTTGTGCTTTCAAGCTTCGCTCGCTTCTACCGCCAAAATTGTGTCCGTAGTCTTTCCAGACATCCGGCCCCTATCGTATAGAACAATAAGCCTCCTATAAATACATGAAAGAAAAAAATGCACACGACCAGGAGTAAAGTCCCCGTGCACACCGTGCTATACGAGTATCTCGCAATGAGCGACCTACACGACCAGGGGTAAAGTCCCCGTGCACACCGTGCTATACGAGTATCTGGCCATGAGCGACCTACACGACCAGGAGTAAAGTACCCGTGCACACCGTGCTGTACGAGTATCTCGCCATGAGCGACCTACACGACGAGATGCATGTATTGTTGAGTCATACAAAACAAAACAAAAAATGAACCACCCTAGGTAACGCTGTATGTGTCAATGCAGTTAATTAACCAAATTGTTTTTAAGGCATACCAAATTATTTTCTTGCCTTATTCCGAGACACTAGATGACGATCTAATACCGGCTGGGACTTACATCCATGGAAGCATCTGATGCAAAAATATGTTTTTCTTTGTGTTTGTTATACTGCCCACCGACTAACCCGTTCAAGTTTTTAATCCACACGCAGTGGTTTTTATAGAACAGCAAGTTTATTGTTGTTTGTTTGGATCTTGCAGTATCAGATGTGGCTCTATCTCTGATATATCTTGGGTAGATCTTTTATGTATCATCATCGACTCCAAACACATTAATACCACCTGGTAAATGTAAAATGTTTGGTTTCTAAAATTTTGGAATTTGATATTCAGGGACGGGAAATACAATTAAGGAAAAGTTTAGATTGTTAGGATGACAACTGTAATTTGATACTCTGTCGGCGTGCTTATCTACCGGCAACAACGCTGATAATAACACCCACTGGAAACATTTGTTATTGTTGTTCTTGACATTGATACAACATTTCGAGTTTTTAATTTTAGTTGGCAGATCGACATATGATCTACCTCGAAGAGGATTGTATTTCATCGTGTGAAATAAAATTTTTGTTATTATATCGAATCTCCATCCGGATCTGGATGTTGTGTATTCTTCTATTTTTTTCTGTTTCGCTTGAAATATATCACCTGACAATGACAACCAATTTGTTCCATTCAAAACTCGGCGGGATAGTGATGTAATGTAAGGATCAGCAAGTTCTTCGAATTGCTGTTGAGATGATTGCGTCTGATCAGATTGCCGATCCAATGATATACTCATCTTTAAAAAACGAACATGAAATTTCACAATAATCTTTAATCCGCTATGCATGGAACGTTCAGATTTTACTGCTCATTGAAGTAGATGAAATAGATTGATAGATGAGAAATTTGTTAGTAAAATCTCCAGCTATTGTCAAATCCAGCAAATGCTGTTGAAATATTTTTTTTGGCTGATACTTTGTCGCGAACAAACTTCGTTTTGCGATATCTTCAAGTTTCAACATCATATAATATTGTGTTTTATATTTCTCTAATAGTACGATAAGAAATTGCCAATTAGAGATTTGAAAAACGTATAGTATATGATGGAAAGTTTATATCAGTGACCTATCATCGTAAATGATCTTGCAAGGTGCCAAGAAATATTCTAATGTCAAGAACAAAAACAAGAAAAAATAATGGTAGTGTTGGTAATACAGGTTATTTGATGGTCATGGTTAGAGGTACACAAAGTAATCAAACTTCATATCTTTCGCATCGTTTTGTGCTTGAAGTTATCAATCATAAAAACGGAATTAAAAACGACAATCGTCACAAAAAGTTTGATCTTGAATCACCAAAGGAAAATACGAGACGCGGAAGAGGACGATTCACCTTTAAAAATCCCGCCAGACCTGTTACATTAGCTAACTCTACAACAGGAGAAGAAACATTATTTCATTCAATCTCATCAGCAGCGAAACATTTTAATGTGTATTCAATGTCAGTAAAATATTCCTCTGATGGAACTACAACATCTGCCTGGTCAAAAACAAGCGGTGATAGAATCTTCTTTCGATATTCATTTGTTGTTTAGTACAGCGGCAACATCATTGCTTGTTAAGCAGCAGTTGACATATTTGTTTAGAGCTTCTATGTCGTATTCAATCCAAATCTTACCATATTTTAGCATGTGATCTTGTTCAATGTTACTGAGCAAAATAAGATATTTTTTCGTTCTACTTCGAATCGGGACATCGCATTAACATCACCACGAAACATGTTTCTTATAGCCTCTTCAAGTTGATATGTGTTTACAACATTAGCACGAGTAACAAACCATTCCAAATTATTCAACTGTTTAACACAAAATTAGAGTGCTTTGCACTCCATTGATTAAAGATCAATCTTTAGAATATCTTTAAGAATTTCTCTTGTCAAGCAACAATGAACCCATTTCATGACAGTGTCCCTGTCATATCTGACAAAGATCTTTTTATCTTTCTCGAGTTCGGATACCTCGAAATCTGTTAACAGTGCATGAAAAACCGAGTAAGGATCATATCCAAGGATAAGATTAACATCCTTGAGATCCGTTTAATCATTGCTAATGAAAACTTTAACCGCGTCAAATGGCAAATTTATATTTAAGATTTTAGCTCGCACAATACTTCTTACTTCATCTGGCATTTTTATTATTCATATTAAATAAAAGTTTTATGTATAATGTCGCAGACAAAGAATGATATGTTTCAACGATTATCTGATCTTCGAGCTGATCAAGGTAAAACTGAAGATTGTAATCGACTGACAACATCGCATCAGCATGTAGAACAATTACAATTTGATCTAGAAACATATCTGTTTCCTGTATATGATGATCAACTTGTCGATGAACCAGGTATTACACCTCAACACGAACAAGTTTATGTTGCAGCGCAGTCATGATATAATGTCAAATATCATCTTGCCAAAAAGATAAAATAAATTTGATTTTACTGTCAAAGAGCATCAGATATTTTGAGAAATGCTCTAACCGTTTATGTGTATTGGGCAACTTGAGGTTTATGGTCGTCAAAAAATATAAAATTTGATTTTATTTTTGTAAAGGTTTTAAACTTGTTGACAGATTTAACAGAAGATCTAAGACAACATTTAATATCGTTGTGTCGACCTGTTATGTAGGTCTGTTCCTCTAAAATACGAGAAGATCTACGGCGATCTAATCGGATCGCTAGCGATCTAGTCAAAGATCTTTGACTGAACTAGTTGGAATCAAACTGTTAAAACTATCATCGTAACAGCGCCATTTGACCAAACTTTTATTACCACGTTTTTTTATCAGTCGTTCCATAACAAATATATCTTGTGTTGTTAGTTGAAGTTTCTGTCCATAAAAACTTCCTATGACAACTTCATTTGCAAGATCTTTTAGCTTGTATGTTACAGGTGTTGTAGTTAAAATCTTGTCAACGACAAATACGTCCTCAGATCAGTTCGGGGTAAAACCTTTCTTTGTTAATGAAATTCTGACACGATCACCAACGTTAAACTTGTGTCTGCGATATATGTTCTCGTTTTCAAGAATAGGATTTTTTTATAGCTTCGTTCGGTGACATACTTGATTCGCGTGGA
Organism: Megalonaias nervosa; assembly: GCA_016617855.1. Taxonomy (NCBI): domain Eukaryota; kingdom Metazoa; phylum Mollusca; class Bivalvia; order Unionida; family Unionidae; genus Megalonaias; species Megalonaias nervosa. Next base: position 50,858 of record JAECUM010011780.1, on the reverse strand, counting down.
GATAGTATCCTATCTTTAGCATCATTTTAATCTAATACCATCGCTGGCAGATCATCATTGTGTTGGTGTTGTTTGCTGTAAGATATTTGTAAATCTTTTCTTTAATCGTACGATTAACTCGTTCGACAATGACACTCTTTCCTTCGTTACCGGTAACGTATTTTTTTTATGTTGTTTTGTTTCAGAAACTGCTCGAACCACTTATTAAAAAATCCTGATCCATGGTCGGTCCAGATTTTATTTGCTTTTCGCTCCGTCTTAACAATACTATCTTCTAACGCATTTGTTATCGTCGATCCAGTTTTATCAGAAACAGGAACACTAAACGCGTATTGCTAAAGACATCAATGACGTTAAACAGATACCGTTTGTTATCGTTGTACTGTGCAATGTTCTGCATATCTGCGAGATCTATCGCCTAGATACCATCAACTGCGTTTGCGACGACCTTCCGTCGTAGAAACTATTTTTTAGGTCTGTGAAGCTCATGCGCTAGCTGATTTGACGCAAGCTTGCCAGGCATCCCAATGCCGAGTTTATATTTTGGTCCAATGATGCCTTGTACTAGTTTTCTGTCAAATCGTTCTCGCATATTATCTGGTTTCATCTCTCGTAATTCGTCAAGCATGACCCGATCGCAACCAAGTTTGTCGTCGACATGATCATCGCAATGCATCAAAGGCGTTGTAAGGTTCTTGTCCCGGTAACGGACTATCGTTTTCATCGAGTTGCTGATCAAGTGGATTCCATGGACCGGTATTTTGATGTCCTGGCAATGTCCAGCCTCCCTTTGGTTTTGGTAATTTGCCAATAATTTTATGTATATCCATTCCTGATCCGATGACAGCTCTATGATTGCAACGCTGGCAATAAGCAACTATCTTATTTTGTTCAAGGCACAGATCTTTGTTCACATCTTCGCAATTACATTTCATTTATTTTTAGTCACTTACTAAAATAACTTTATCGTCGAACGTTATTGTCGGAGTGCTAGCACTCTGGGTTTGCATTGCACAACCACCAGTGATTGTATCACCGGATTTATCGTGTTTAAGGAACATACTCTTTCGCCTGCCACAGACATCACAGATACTTTTCAGCATTTTTCTGTTATTAGTGGTTGTTTCTGTTATTTCATCGATGTTATTAGTTTTGGTTCTACATTTGAGACAGTATGTTGTCATTTTGTACTTGATGTCAGACAAAATTAATATTGTGTAGCATTGCAATCATTGCTGTTACTAGGAAATAGGTCAAATTGCTGAATAAACTTTAAAAAGTTAACTGGTTCGCCATCAGACCTGGACTCTTGCGTCCCAGCCATCTGCAGGATAAACATAACGCAATAATGACCACAAACAGAAGTTCCAAACGGCTGAAGCTGATTCGAGTTAGAGTTTATTTTTTTAATATTTTTTAAAATGTACTATTTGATAACATCACTCGGAGGAAGATCAAACGAGTCAAAATAATTGTTGTTGTAAAGTACTACACAGTGTGTTCCAGATCGGTCGTTGAAATCTTGTATATTGATGACACAGCTTTGATTATCTTTTGGTGATCTATCAGCTAACTCATCTTTTGAAAATACCGAAATAAATCCACTGAAATCTTTAGGTTTATCAGCAATTTCAAATTATTTAACGCGGACGATTTCATCTTCTGGTTCCTGGTAGCATCAGTCCACGGCCCCGACTTCCACGAGTCCGTCTTCGCATTGGGTATACTTGCATTCCGCGTCCTATCCCTAACAGGTTTTCTAATAAACTTCCTGCTATCCTGCTATCAGCGGGCCTATAAACCCGCCCCTGACCGCGTTGCGGTTCGTTCTTGTGGTTCTTCTTTTTTCGTCATAGGAGATTTTCGTGCTTGTGTTGTCGGTTTATAATCACTGATCAGATAAAAATGAACTGCAATCCATTGATAGTAATTGTTTCATACCGTCTCCGGATACAGCTTTTGTTTTGTTGTTGCTCATGATACTGCACCTGACGCTCCAGCTATACCTAACGTTCCTAGCACAGGCAATATCTTTGGTAATAGTGTTCGTGCTAAAGCATCTATCGTTGTTCCGATTGATCCACCAATGATCGGTTTCGATCTGGCAAATGCTGTTATTTATGACACTGACAGATCAAGTGTAAACGGCTTATTTTTTAGTATTTTGTTTATCTGGCGTTGAGTTAGAAGTAATTTTGTTGGAACGCAATGCGTTTTCAAATCTATTTTTAGTGCAACTGCATTTCGTTTAGCTATAGCTAATGCTAGTTTTTGTATTTGTCCCTGTGACAAATTAAGATCATGTAAAATATATTTCATTTTTGTTATATCGTTTGTTTGATAATATTGTAATGTTATTACACATTATACTTGGACGGTCATTCTACCTCGTACAGCATCAAGTGTTATGTATCTGTCAGATGTTACAAATGCATAGGCGTAACATGCATCAACTGGAGCCTCTCCTAACGTCCATGATACTTCGATGTCAGCGGTTGATCCGATAGCTCGTTCGCTATGCTTATTAACATCAAAATAAAATATCTGGGAAAGAAATCGAAATTTTTCGAGAGATATGAGATCCACTGTCAGCGTCCTGATACTGTGGCATCGACTCCATCAGATACATATAAACACGAGATAAATTTCTGTTAGCATCAATCTCCAAAACTGCATTAGATCGCTCGTTCAGGATGCTGCTTAGAGTTTATTCTGACAACTATTCGTCTGACGTCAGCGTTACCCAAGACAGAGCTATTTTGTAGTTGATTATTACGTCGTTCTTGTCGTTGAAATACAACAAATATATGTTTCGGCAACTGTTCGTTGGGCGCGGTTGTTATTCGCCACGTGTTATCAGTCGAATTTGGTACAGCTATTTGGTAAACCTCATGTTGTTCGAAGTATATTTTTCTGCTGTAAGCGGCTAACATTGTTTCAAGTTCTATTAGTTCTATTAGTTCTGGGACGGAATCCCAAGCGTGGAATCCATAACGCAAGCCGTGAAATTACAAATTGAAAATTATTAGCAGGATCACCAGCATCAGCAGTTCTCATCAAACAATCGATTTGATCAGCACTGTCAAATATAAGCGTATGCTTTATAACACGAAATACCTTGTTGTAGTCGCGGAAAAACCCAAATATTGTACTCAACGGTAGCATCATCGTGATTTTACTTGTTCCGTTAGAAAACGCTTTTCGTTTAGCGTAACCTTCGTTGTATGTTCGATTTTTGATAGTGGTGTTATTTATAATACGATTTGCCACCGCTAACATTGCAGTTCCATCATCTGCAGCCGCAGGTGAAGTAATTTCAAGAACATTACAAAGATTTGTAAGCGAAGCCACTTTCACAGCTTCATCGGCAGCTACAGCTGGTGCTTCAATTCCAAATGTACTGGCGTTTGCTCTAAGAAAATTTCTTACTATAACTTTTCTTGTAGCAGCATCAGCTCCAAGTGCATAGAAATTTCTTCTAAGGTTTGATTGGCAAGTTGATATCGTGCACTTTTAAACAAGCTCCATCCATTCTTAACAAGTGCAACTTGTGTATTGACGCCAACATCACCATTAGCATCTGTTCTTATACTACCATGAACTTCAATAACAGCTTAAGAGGAAGTAAAAGCACATCTTCATCTCGTGTATTAAATGTTCTGATACCCATCTTGTTAGGCTCATTTGAGATATCCAATGTACTCGAACTCCGTTGCAGAGTCGTCTGTGGTTATCTCATCGGCAAGGTCAATATAACTTTTCATACACATTTTTATTGTAATCGTCAGACAAAATCGTGATTACTTTACAACCACCTAAAAGGCAGCAACATCAAGGCGTGTGCTAGCACTCCGAGGTTAGCTCGTGTTATTAACTTTCTAATAATATTTTCTCCGGCCGGTGATAACAATTTGTTTGTCGTTGTTATCATCGCACGTGCTGTTTCTATTTCAGAAATAACCTGTTTTATATCCGGACCGCTTGGCACTCCACCTTAATTTAATCAGCGATCTTTTGTCCGACAGCTGTTCCTGCTGCAGATGTGGCTCCTGTTGCAAAAGCTTTTGAGGTGTCTAACGCTATTGGTGCAACTTTGTGAGCTATTCCAAGTACATTTTCTATTATCTTCGAAAAGACATTTTCCAAAAAACCACCTACTATTTTTCTCTGATAAAAGTTTCATTGTTTCATCTTGTTATACAAATTGTCTGATAAAAATTGATTATGTTCAGCTACTGAGACGTAGATGCAGATAATAAGTCACAATTTCGATGTTAATATCAATCGGACGACCTGATTGATCGGTAAGTGTCATCGTGATAGATGATATTTGATTTTCGACACCGATTGGATAGTATATTATCTGTCTCGGATTGACTTGCATTAATGAACCAGGTGGAACATCAGGACTAAATGAATACATTGTCTGTCCTTGGCTACATCGTGCTGTGTATGACGCAGTTGCAATAGAACAATTTATCAGGACTGTATTTACATCTGCGATGTTGACGCTGACTCGCTGTCATATGATATTTTCGCAGATGTGTCAGATCCGTATTGTCGTTTAATGAATACGAGCAATAATCCGATTGTGTATTGGCTACAAAGATCGACAAAAAATTTGTTTTTTAGTGTTATTCTTGCTCGTAACGTGTTGTAGTTCGAAATGATCTCGAAATTATCAGATGATATACCACTACTGCCAGCAGTTATAAGATATTTGATTGTTTTGTTGATGTCTGTGACGTTGTACGCGCCTTGTGGTATCTTAACAGATTTCCACTCGATCACGCCATTGGTATTTAACCCGAATCATCGTTGGCGTTAGTTTTAACATTTGCCATAAAGTGCCAGATAGTAGCAGATACTAATCCGATCTCGTACTGATCTGGGGAAGCTTGCGTCCCATGGCCAACTTCGATAACAGGATTATCAAAAAATGAAAAGTTTGCGCTGTTCGATTTTGTCTGAGATGAATCAAGTAACAGTGTCATCGACGACATTTTTATTTGTTATTCGCAAATAAAAACATAACTGGTTTGCGTTAGCGAATTAGATTGTTGTGAAACACATAATACTCGTCCATCGTTAAAGATCCATTTATCCTTGATGATCAAGTATTTCAACTATTTCATTATCGATTTCTGTGCTCGTTTTCAGCTTCTTTCGATGAGATTAGCAGCATCAGTCGATTAATAATATCAGCTGCCGAGTTAAAGATCTTTAATCCATTACCTGATGTTTGTTCCACAGTATCGTATTCAGAATCTATTTCAAATTGTTTATCATAGTCTATACTCTGCTGCTCGTTTTTTGCCATTTTATTTAACTCCTTATCTTCTATTTCTTTCGCCATTGTCTCATATTTTTTGGCAGCAGTAAAACCTTTTCAAGATCTTAAGACTCTATCAAAAAGTTCTAGAAATATCTCAGCAATAACATCTTCTTGGACTATCTTGTAATATTTTTCAGCATCATTAATTTACGTTGCGGAATCTAAACTATTTTTGGCCTCATCTGCTTTTTGTATTACAGTATTCAAATTTTTAAAAAAAGAATCTTCTTTATCTTTGGTCCATGATCTTATTCTTTGTGTATTTTCAAGCCTGATATCTCTGTTTTTAATCCCAAAGGCAAAATACTCTGTAAAATCAATTTTTCTATAGATTGTTTTTAATATAATTTTCAACTTTTTTCTGTTTACTTCCTCAAGAATTTTTTGTTTTTCTCGTTGTTCTCTAATCTGCTTATTAAATAACAAATCTTTTTCTTTCTTTCTTTTTTTTTTTGTAAAACCTCAGCTTGTCGTGCATCAAGATCACCAATTCGCTCAACAATATCCTCAGCAACTTTCTTTTGTCGTTCTTCGAGTAGTCCTCGCAAACCTTTTTCTTTAAGTTTTTCTAGATCTTTTGGTGATACTTTATCAACACCGGGTTGTTCGCCAAGTGCAGACTCAGTGATCGGCTAAAAGAATCTTGTAGTTTCTTCTGAGGTTTGTTATTGTCGAGCACATTCTTGCTAAACTTTTTTTAAACGCAGCTCTTGTGGCCACATATTTCTTTAGAAGATTTATCCGCGCCTTGTCCATTATTGTGAATAACACACATTATTTTTATACTTCTTTACAGTCCAAGAACTTGTCAATTTCGCGGCAAAACATATGCTTGGTATCTCTGGCAAGTTTACTGAAGAAGAAAAAACTGTGATTTCCTTGAGTGGTCTCATGATACAGCTCAACAAATTTGTCCCTGGAAATATCACCGCATTGTTCTCGTGCTCTGTTTGCACATCAATGTTGTCAAGTCCGTTAAACAGTATAAAACAAGCCGTAATTCTTCTGATAAAATGATCAATGTTACAGAAACCTTGCGCAAGATAAACTGCATTGCATCTTCGGTTTCTTGACAATGAAAAGTTAGATTTGATCTTGTCCTTCTCAGCATTGCTCAACAGGATATCATCAAATGCAATAATTTTATGCTCGTCCGAGTCTAGTTCTGCAACAGGAACAAAATCTTCAGGTGTGCTTATAACAAATATATCTTCGCCAGCACCAAGTTCATTTTTAAGTTTTTCGTTGTACTCGTTCAGCAACTCATATTTGTTCTGCTGAGAACTGATCGTGTAGTTATACACCCGATCGTAGTTGAATATGTCGTTGAGTAGCAAATTCATTAACAAGTTTGTTTTGCCAGATCCAGTTCGTCCGCCTCTCAGGTAATGACAATCCGGTAGTTGTGTTTATTTTTTATTATTCGCTCGGTATCAAAGTTTATTATGCTCATCATATTGTTACGTGTCTAGGCTCGTACAAAAGTAACAAAGAAAAGAGTGAAGCCAACAAGCTTTTGTAAATTTAACAAAATAACTTATTTACCTAGAAAACAAGGTAAAAATATGAAAAAGGACTTACGGTTTATGAATATAATCCAAAATTAATCCTAGAATTAAGAAATATAAGTCCTATCACTAAAAGGTTCAAAGTGAATCAAAGTTCGAACCCCGATGAAGTTCCAAGATGGAAGGCGATGACGTCTTCTATAACCTGCTTTTGTGTTGTCGTGTCAACAGTTCCTTGTTGAATCACCAAAAATAATATTCCAGTTTGGAATTCCGAATAATTTCCAATAAATGTCTTTGTCCAAGAATTCTGACGAACACGGGATAAAGTTTCCAGGGAAATAAATTATTAATTCCGAAAAATAGAAAAATTCAAATCAAACTGGCAACAACAGAAATACCTTTGAGCCCGAAGGTATGAATTACGACTGAATAAAATCAATATGAAACGTCAATTTTAACCCTAACTGAAACGCAAAACGGATCACCTGATAAGGTCACGTGATCACTTCCTTTCAAGCGACGTAGTAACATTACATGCCGGCTGTCACGTCCGCTATTGACGAATTCGATTGTACTTAACGAATCTTACTATAAGATTCAGTAATCATTTTTTTTTTTATAAAAAAAGGTTGTTTACTACAGAGCTGAAACTGGCTCTGAATCTAGGTCATCAAAAGACACAATGTTTTTACGAATGCTTGTTTATCAGGTTTAACAGAACTGAACTGAATTTTCTGGAAAAATGTCAAATCCAAGGAATAAAGTTATCATTACAATAACATGTAATAAAATTTAAAAAAAAAAATAATAAAAACGAAATTTAACATGTGCACAAAATTTTGCTAACAGCAATTACAATAACATGAGTTACTACACAACATTTGGTACGTTAGTAAGTGGTTCATCTGCTGAAACAACAGCAACTACAGCTACAGATGTTGATCTAACAAATTATCTCAAGAAATCCGGTGACACAATGACCGGCAACCTTATCATGTCAGGACAACGAGTGTTAGATCTAGAAACAACATATCCTCCTGTCAACATAAACAACACACAAGCGGTAAATTACAATCAACTAACCACAGCTGTATCTAAAATCTTTCACTTGCCGCCGGAACAATGACCGGCAACATCAACATGAACAACAATAAGAGAATAAATCTAAGCACATCATATCCGCTAAACGATGCTGATATCACACAAGCTGTAAGTTATAATCAACTAACCACAGCTGTATCAGATAAACTTCCAATTGCAGGTGGTATAATGACCGGCGATATAAACATGACAGGTAAACGAATAATAAACCTGGAAATAACCTACCCTCCATCTAATCAAAATCTTTCTCAGGCGGTAAGTATCAACCAACTAAATACTGTGGCAAATTAAAAAATAAGCTAATCTGGTGATTCTGTACCAGGTACTATTTCATTTATCAACGGTGGTAAGATAACAGGACTATCAACAGATTTTCCTCCGAGTGAAGAATCAGATGCAGTATCTTATGATCAGCTGAAAGGGTCATTGAGGCGTACTTAAAACTTGCCGGATATACAACACTCTGTTTGAAATTACTCCGTTGTCCAGTGACAGCTGGGTAGCAGAAGTAAAATTTGTCAGACAAAATTTTATTATAAAATCCGGCCACACAATGACAGGTAATATTGACATGGGCGTCAACAATATAACATCAACTGCGTTTCCAGCAACAACATCAGATCTGACAAACAAGAACTACGTCGATGATATGATCACTGATTATAGCGCAATACGAGTAGCAAAATCCGGAGACACAATGACAGGCACGCTAAACATGAGATCAAATAAAACAACAACAACATATTATCCAGCATCTCCATTTGATCTAACAAACAAATCTTACGTCAACGTGGCAGCAAATAAAGCAGCTGCTGTTTCAGGTACATCAGCAGATGCTATTTACGTTAAGAGAACCGGAGGCACAATCACAGGAGCCATTGATATGGGCGTCAACAAGAAAACGTCAACATATGTTCATTTTGCTGTATCTGATCTTGTAAATAAACTTTATGTTGATAGAGTTGTTTTTGGCAGCACAAAACGAGCTCGCAGTAACGTCGGTTATATTCCACATCTTGTTGATTCGACAAATAATCGTTGGGGTTTTGTTGCAACGGCGTCAACACAATATCCTGGGAATAAGCCTAATTTTGCTTTCGCATTTAACAGCGTTATATCTGGAGGTCCCGAGTGGACAACATATGGAGAAACAAGCAATTTTTGGATAAAAATACAATCTCCAGTAGCTGTTGCAATTTGGAAGCTTCATTTACGAGGACGATTAAATGCTGGTGTCAGCCGCATGTAAAACTGGAGATTAGAGGGATCGACAGATAATACCACATGGACAACACTGTACAGAGCAACGAGTGTTTATATCTCAACGAGTCAACAGTTTACTATCACTGATGCTAACACGGTTAACAAGCATCTTTACTGTAGGATATATGTTGTCAACGCAGAAAGTCCTTACCCTGGTTTGACAATGTTTCAGATGTAAGCGATTGATGATTTAGAATAAATATCGTGTATAATGTATGTTGATCCTCCGTCGATCAGAGTTGCAAAAGAGTTTTACAACACCATATTTGATTCTGAAACAAAAATAGAAATAGCTGACGTTGATCAGCTAGACCCCGGAAGCGCTAGAGAAGCTCAAGCTGGTAATGAAATCGCTAGAATGAAAAGTTTAACACTCGAATCACCTGATCTACAAGAAAACGAAGATAATTTTGTTAGAGTTACTGGAATGCGAGATCCACAACAAAAAAAAAGCTAAACGAAACTTTGATATTTATTAGCAAGTGTTGCCATCCAAACGATTGCGAGGAACAGCAATTACAAGTTCAGTCGCTGTTGACAAATATACTGCTTGAGATTAACAAGGAAAATTCTATGACAATCAATAGATCTAACCTCGTAAAAACAAAAATCTCATGGTTGTAAGAAACAAGAACAAAATCGAATAGAAAAGGTTCATGATGAACTTGACGAACTAGCAGAACTAAAAAAAAAATCGACTCACAAAAAATCGCAGGATGAGAGACATTTTTGCAAAACGTAGAATATTTGGTGAGTTGGGTATCGACTATCCTGATATAAAAACGTTATTCGAGGTAGCAGATAATTATGATGAAGCCAATCCGCTGGTGACAGTATGCCTGATATTAGTAGGTTCTCTGACAAACAGCGAGTATAAAAAAATATTCTGAGAAACAAATAAACGCGGCACTGATAGCAGTAAATAGTATTGAGTCAAAGTTTGAGTCTTACAGCGATGCTGAACGAGATCTATTTTATCAAACACTCGATGGCATAACAAGGATTAGTAATATTATTATACCTGTTGATTATGATATATTTGATCCTGATCTTGACAAAATGTTTTATTAAAAGACTATAAAATGGAAGCTGGAAAGCTGCTGACAGAAACAAAAGATAAAAATGTAAGAGATTTAATTATCTGGTATCTAAACGTAAGGGCAGATAACATCAACTTCGACACTGATAAACCTGGACTTTTCTCTTTTGGAACAGCATATGCAATACTTGCACAACATATGGTACGTAATAATATTAAAATTAATGATTTAAGATTTGTATTAGGTTATGTTGATTATATAAAAAATCTTTACCAAAATAACGTGAATGTCACCGAAATATGAACGATATTTGATCCTCCACTAAATGTGATCCACAGAAATTTTTTTGATGATGTTAGGTATAAAGATACATCATCTGAGGTACATGATGAATACAAACATTTTCCAGCTGATCCTGTTAATAGTAAATTTCGTGACCTAGTTAATACAGCTGTTGCTGAGAAAACGTTTACTTTTCAGCGTTAAAATTTGTTAGTGAAGTTTTATAATGACAAAAAGAGATGTAATCAACTTCAACCATATATCATCCAGTCTCTCAGACAACGACAGTAACGAGCTGATCAAGTACTACAGGTACTATCATAAGAAACTTTATTGTATCAGAGGTGCCAGAAAATATTACAGCAGAATCATAAGTGTGTTAAACTATATCCCGATTGTGCTAACAACAACAGGAATAGCATCAGCAGGAGGAACAGCAAATCCATTATTGCTGATAGTGTCAGGAGCAGGTTTTGCGTTATCAGCGTTTAACAAAAAGTTCAATCAAAATATGAGAACAAGAACGCATCTTGTAAGATAGCAACAGCAACTTATAATAAAATATTGAATCAACTTCGAGCTTATCTCCGAGGTGAACAGTTTATCATGCTAGATCTGATACAAGAACCACAAGCCAAGACGATTTTATTGTTTATTTTATACCAAAAAGAGCTGTAAAATAAGAAAAACAGTATTCGGTAAATTTTGTGTGAAATATGAAATACAATGGAAGATATTACAGTGGAAGATACCACGTTAAAGTTGAAGAGAATTCTCTTTCAGGGTAAGCATATGACGATTATACTTAACGAGAAGTATAGCACGCACTTCAAAATAGAAACAAGATAAAGTTGTCTCTGGTTTGCAATGATTATTCGGAGTATTTTGATAGACTTGGTTTGATCACAAAAAAGCATGTTAAAACTGTTGATAATCTTCATAATCCAATATCGCAAAACAAATACACAAAAATGACAGTATATGGTGAGCTAAAAACTGTTACGTCAATAAGACAATAGTTTCTCATGGAAACTTTATCAAAATGTTAGAACCCGATTCTCTTATCTGCGGTAAAATTAATTTGTACTTGTTCTGTCATGACGATGAGAGTTATATTATTGCAAAAGCTGAGACGTTAAAAATATCTCGAGAAATCTCCAGCAATTTTGTGTGAAATATCGTATATAAAAATCGTTAGCAATCTCTTGCAATTTTGTGTGAAATATATAAATAGTCTTATATAAGGGGTGTTTCTGGATCAAACCCCTATTTTGTTTGACGTCGGCGACGATTCAATAATATGTCCTCGACTGGTAAACGATTATGAAATAAACGCTGTTGCCTCAAGAAAGTTGTTTTCATAGTTGTTTAGACTAACTTGAGGGGGCCATGGAGGTTGGTAGAATTATGTTGTCGTCAGATTCAAAATAGGGTTTGGGCCAGAAACCCCCTGATTAAAGACTACTACAACAGCCCAAGGCATGGCTGACAATATTCCAAGGCATGGCTAACAATACTCGAGGCATGGCTGACAATACCCCAAGGCATGGCTGACAATATTCCAAGGCATGGCTAACAATACTCGAGGAATGGCTGACAATACCCCAAGGCATGGCTGACAATACCCCAAGGCATGACTGATAATATTCCAATGCATGGCTGACAATATTCCAAGGCATTGTTAACAATGCCCCAAGGCATGGCTGACAATACCCCAAGGCATGGCTAAGAATACCCCAAGACAAAAAGCAAATACTTGATAAACAATGAACCAGAAGAACGTAAAATTATACATCAAGATTTTTGGGAGTGTACACCAGCTGTTGTATTAGCTACTTATAAACGTAAAATATAACAATGAACATGTACTGATCAATACTGGGGATCACTGTCATTTGATGAAATGGATTCTATGACCGCAACGATTAATGTTCTGGCTGGACTTACTTCTTCCTGCCAGATAGCAGCAGACAAACAGATGAAGCTACTGCTAGGTTAAATGGAAGTATACGATCGTATGCAATCTTAACGTTAGGTGAACATATTCAAAACAAAACATATTATCAGACTGTTTAACATTAATGAAGCTATTATTTTATGACAGCAAGGTTACAGTTCCGATGAAGACATGACCAAATCATAGCAATATAAAACATTGACATTGATTTGTGCAGTTGGTGACCACGTATGTTTTTCTTAACAGCGACATGGTTATGATAAAGGGTGGCATAGTGGGGTACAACAATAATAATTTACAGAAATCCATACGATAGGTTTAAACTTTGATAAACCTCACAATTTAATATTGATGTAGAAAGGAATGGTATTCCAAAGGTAGATCAAAAGTCTGTGACATTACGAGCAGAAACTGTACATATTATGTTGATAACTGCCCTACAGTGGTTCAATATTCGGACATACCGAAGATTCATGTAATTTACAATAGATATTGACCTTGAAGTAAACAAACAATAATCTATATTCATGCCAATGGTCACGGATGGTACATTTAATTTAGAACCATTATTGACCCTGAACTAAACAAACAATGATGTATATTTACACCAATGGTCACAGATGACACATGTAATTCAGAACCATTATTTACCCTGAATTAAACAAACAATAATGTATATTTATATCAATGGTCGCAGATGGCACATGTAATTATGAACCATTATTGACCTTAACTAACAAACAATAATGTATATTTATATAAATGGTCACAGAATGGCACATGTAATTTAGAACCATTATTGACCACGAAGTAAACAAACAATGATGTATATTCATACCAATGGTCACAGATGGCACATGTAATTTAGAACATTATTAACCCTGAATTAAACATACAATAATGTAAATTCATACCAATGGTCACTGATGGCACATGTAATTTAGAACCATTATTGACCCCGAAGTAAACAAACAATAATGTATATTTATACCAATGGTCAGAGCGGCTGCATAGTCTACTTTTTCAGGAAGTGGAGTAGTGGCGGAAAATTAAGAACCTCTAATTCATACACCGTCACAAGCTTCGTAAATTCTGCTAGATTCTGTTTTTACACATAAAATTTAAAAACTACAAATAATAAATCCATTAATGCCAAACAAATTAAATAACATCATCATCCATGTAAGAAACAAGATGTCCAGCACTAATATGCAACCAGCTTACTAAACTATAAAGAATTCCAGGCAATACTGTTGCTGCTTTTTGGGGTCATTTTTATTGTTTTTTGGTTTTGTAATTGCTATCGGAAAGAAATAATTACCGATACTTTATTATACTGTATTTAATTTTGTTATCGAACAAATTTTCTTTTCCTCCAGATAGGGCACTGTTGCCCCCTGTCGTACAACATCAACACAGTTTTATACCAAACTTGCGCGAGACGCAGCATAAGGCTATAAAGCCATGCCTACTGCAGTGGCTATAACAGCTGTTACACACTTTGCTTGAAAGCTACTGTTACACACTTTGCTGGAAGGCTATTGTTACACCCTTTTCTTGAAGGCTATTGTTACACTCTTTGCTTGAAAGCTATTGTTACACCCTTTGCTCGAAAGCTATCCATACACCCTTTGCTTGAAAACTATTGTTACACCTTTTGCTCGAAAGCTATTCTTACACTCTTTGCTTGAAAGCTATTGCTACACCCTTCGCTTGAAAGCTATTGTTACACACTTTGCTGGAAGGCTACTGTTACACCCCTTGCTTGAAAGCTATTGTTACACACTTTGCAGGAAGGCTATTGTTACACCCCTTGCTTGAAAGCTATTGTTACACACTTTGCTGGAAGACTATTGTTACACCCCTTGCTTGAAAGCTATTGTTACACTTTGCTGGAAGGCTATTGTTACACCCCTTGCTTGAAAGCTATTGTTACACACTTTGCAGGAAGGCTATTGTTACACCCCTTGCTTGAAAGCTATTGTTACACACTTTGCTGGAAGGCTATTGTTACACCCCTTGCTTGAAAGCTATTGTTACACACTTTGCTGGAAGGCTATTGTTACACCCCTTGCTTGAAAGTTATTGTTACGCCCTTTGCTTGAAAAAGTAGGATCGCTCCGGTGGCCTAAGTGGTGAGAGCGTCCGCCTCGGATGCAGGAAGTTGCGGGTTCGAACCCTGGCCGAGTCATAACAAAGACTGATAAAAATGGTACAAGCAGCTACCTTGCTTGGCGCTCAGCATTAAGGGGTTAGTGTTAGGACTGGTCGGCTTGGGGTCGAGATAATGTGACTGGGTGGGACATGATGCTACATGTTTGCGGCATGATACCCCAGTGCTACACACGACTATAAACTGACACACTGCATACATCGTTAAAAATCCAAATCACACATACATCACACATGCTTGAAACAGTTCTTTCAGCCCCTCACCCAATGACGAATTTTTTAAACTCTTGTATGGAGTTTTGCAAGGTCTCTTTTAAACTTCCTCTCCCACTAAATTAGATTTCTAATTACTTGCACTTTTATGTTTTAAACCCTTTCCAACTGTCCTTTGACCTTTATATTTGTATCTTTTCTTAGCTGATGTCGCTTATAACTCGTCAGTCTGTTTATATATACAACGTACAACTTCTATAGCGTTTAAATAACCTCTTAATTGACATTCTTCGTGTTTAGTGAGTAATATTCTATCCCCTGCTTGAGTATAACTGGACGCTTTTATTACAAGTTGACCAAAAGTCTCGCTGTTGTCTGTTATGTATTTGCATCTCTATTTCCTAGGGTACTTTTATTAGTTGACTTCGTAAATGAGCAGGTTCATAACAATATTTAGTTTGTGTCCCTACCGTGGGGCTTTTTCCAGTTTCCGACATTCTCAAGAATCTCCAAGCCTAGTTTAAAATTTCTGAAATTCTTCTGATATGTCAGAAATATGTACAATTTTTACATTTGTTAAATCTTTTGCATTAAATTCTTTCAAAATATTAGACCCCTGCGGGATTTCTCTTTGTTGAACCAAAAGATAAAAGTTGTGTATAACAATTTTGGGTGATCTTGAATTCAACTGCACAACTGGTTTCGGAACAAGTATACATGGTGAACTCCAGTCACTTTTACTGGGCTCTATGAAATCTTTCTCCAACAAATACTGAATTTCTTTTTGAAGTATTCCAATTTCAGAGGGTTCATTCTGTATGGGTGTTGTTTCACAGGCTTGGAATTTACAATTTCAATGTCATGAAAAAGTTTGTTTGTTCTCGTAGGAACGTGTGGAAATAAGTGCTCATATTCAAATAATAAACTGTTTAAGTTAATTCCTTTCTTGTTGTTGCAAATGTGAAAGTTTCTGGTCCAGATTATTCATAATTTCTGAATTCCGAAGATTTGTCACTCTAAAATCAGTAGAGTCCGATTGAATTCCTTCACTTAAATCCTCTGTGAGTGGGACAGGTACAACCAAATTAATTGCATGATTTACCTGGCTATCTCTCTCAATATACTCCTTTAACATGTTAATATGGCAAAGTTGTTTTTGTTTTCGCCTCCCAGGAGTATTTATGATGTAAATCATTTACTTTCTTTTCAACCGTGTACGGACCATAATACTTGGCCTGAAGAGGATTTTGTGGAATGGGCAAGAGAGCTAGAACTCTATCACCAGGCTGAAAACTCCTTTCCTTTGAGTTTTTATCATATCTTTATTTCATTTTTGACCGAGTAGAGTGCAGATTCACTCTTGCAACCTCACAAGCCTTTTGACAACTTATATTTGAAATTGGAAACATAATAGAGAATATTAATTTCAGTATCTTCATTAGAAAGAAGTTTATCTTTCAACAACTTCAATGGTCCACGCACAGCGTGTCCAAAAACTAGTTCAAAGGGACTGAATCCTAATGATTCTTGAACTGACTCCCTAACAGCAACAATAGTAAATGAATGCCTTCATCCCAATCTTTACCCGTATCAAAACAATATGATCAAATTATATTTTACAAGGTCTGACGAATTCTTTCTAAAGCCCCTTGGCTCTCAGGGTGATAGAGAGAAGATCTAAATTGTTGAATTTCTAATTCATACATAACTTGCTGCAAAATTCCAGACATAAAATTTGACCCTTGATCCGACTGGACAGATTTCGGAAGGCCAAGTTGAGTAAAAAGCTTTATCAAAGCTTTTACTATTGTTTAAGTTTTCATATTCCTCAAAGGAATTGCCTCTGGGATTCTTGTTGACGCACACATAATGGTCAACAAGTATTGGTTGCCTGACTTGGTCTTAGGTAAGGGAACAACACAATCTAACATTATTCCGCTAAACGGTTCGTCAAATGCAGGAATAGGTTGCAGGTGAGTCTTAGGTATCTTCTGATTGGGTTTTCCTACCATTTGACAAGTATAACAAGATCTGCAGTATTTACAAACATCACTTTTGATTTTTGGCCAATTAAAGTGAGTCAAGATCTTGTGATAAGTCTTATTAATCCCTAAATGACCAGTCAGAGTAGTTTCATGGACCAGACTAAGTATTTCCTGTCTGTAAGATTTTGGAACTACAATTTGATAGTTCATTGACCACTCGTCACCAGCAGGTACCTCGGGAGGTCTCCATTTTCTCATAGGAATTCCATTTTTAATGAAATAACAGATAGGTACTTGAGTAGCTTCAGTTTCACTAATGGCCCTCTGAAACAAACAGGAGATCTCAGGATCTATTTCCTGTTCAACGACATGTGATTGTCGTTTGTCACCCTGATTAGAAAAAAGAGAATGAGTAGTTAAAAGAGGATCACTGTGATCAATACCTTTTGATTGATCCAAACAAGGAGTGAAAGTGACCTCACCAAAAGCCTGACCAATACATGTGTCAGATAAAGGAATATTTTCCTTATCAAAATCATTCTCAAGAGCTTTCTTTGCCATAGTGCTAGTAACTGCACAAGCTGGGTATAAATCAGGGAATTCTTTTTGAATAGGATCGACTTTCTGTTCCAAAGAAGGCTTGTCAGTTACAAGTGGATTAAACACAACCTTACCTCCAGCTAGGTCGTTGCCTAGTAATAAATGAATGCCCTCAACGGGTAAAGAAGACACTATTCCGACTGTCACGGGTCCTGAGACTAAGTCTGATGACAAATTTACAAAATGGAGAGGAACATTAACAAAGTCGCACTCTACTCACTGAATAAGAACACTCTCGTTAGAAGAAGACTTCTCAGGAAAAGGCAATGTACCTGATAATAAAAGACTCTGAGAAGCTCCTGTGTCCCTTAAAATTTTAATAGGGATAGGAATAGCCAAATCACCCAACAGTGATATAGAACCTTTTGACATGAATGGCTTTTAATTCTCCATAATAAGATCAGACTGGGGTTTATGAGACCCAACACATGTATTTCTTTCAATACATGACCGTGACCTTGACCTCTTAGAAATAAGAGCATTTGGGATAGGTATGTCTTGATTCTGATGCTTATATTTCAATTTGATGCAATCAGAAATAACGTGTCCTTTCTTCTTGCAATAGGTACACGTAGGAAGAGACAAGGATTTTTGATGAAGCTTATCAGAAGCTTGATTTATAACAGTTGTGCCTGACTGAGTTTTACAAGGGCTCGTATTAGGCTGAAATACCTTTTAACCAGAAGACTGCTGAGTGAAAGACTTGCCTACAAAAGGAACTTTATGAGCTAAGAAATACTCGTCAGCAGCACGAGCAGCATTTTCCAAGGTTTCGATCTTATGCTCTTCAAGATAAGTCTTAATGTCACTACGGACACAGTTCTTGAACTCTTCAAGTAATACAAGTTGTTTGAGACTTTCATAATCTTGTTCAACTTTCTTGGCTACGCACCATCTATCAAATAACTACTCTTTTTCCCTTGCAAATTCGACATGAGTTTGGCCAGCTTCTTTTTTATAGTTCCTGAAATTTTTGCCGATAAGCCCCAGGGACTAACTCATAACTCTTTAAGATGCATTCCTGAACCAGATCATAGTCAGCACTTTGCTGAACTGACAGTGAATGGTAAATATCACTAGCGTTACCAATAAGTACACATTGTAATAATTGAGTCCAATACTCCCTTGGCCATTTCAAATTTTCAGCAACTTTTTCAAAACGAGGAAAATATTTGTCTACTTCTTTTTCTCTGAAAGGGGGCACTAACCTAATATTCTTAGTAAGATCAAAACTTGAATTTGTATGTGAAGTGGGGATGTGCCTTTCAGTTGCCAGCTCTAATTCTTTTAACCTAATTTGAAATTCCCTTTCATCCTTCTCTCTTTGCACTTGCATCTGTCTGCCTCTCTCCTCCTTATCTAATTGCATTTTTTATCTTTCTCTCTTTCTTCCCTTATCTAATTGCATTTGTGCTATTTTCTGTAACTCCATTTGTTCTTTTTCTTTCTGTAACTGCATTTGTCTTTCTCTCTTTCTTCCTTATCTAATTACATTTGTATCTGTTTCTCTCTCCTGTCTCTGTTTCTCAAATTGTAACTGTATTTGTTTTTCTTCTTTCTGTAAATGGATTTGTTCTTTTTCTTTCTCCAATTGTAACTGCATTTGCAGTTGTTTTTCCTCTTTTTCTTTCTGAAGTTCCAGCTTCCTTAACTCAAATTCCATCTTGTGTTTTAATTTTAATTCATTTACTTTTATATCAGAGTCTGATACAGACTTACTGATCGAAACCAAAACACTTTTATCCAAAACATTCTTTTCTATCAAATACTGGACCAAAATGTTTATTTCTTGCATCGTTAAAGAAGCTTTTGCCTCAGAAAGATCATATTTTCTGGCAAGTTCAAGCAATTCATCTTTTCTCAAACTGTCCAACTGCTACTGTGTAGGATTTGGAAGAAAGATTTCCACTTTTGATGACATTATAAAAAGCCTGTTGATTTCACTAAAGATTTCAAACAAAATGTGAAATAATACTTGGGATTTAAAAAATTCTGAAAACTTGGGGAATTTAAATTTCAAAAAACAATTTTCTGAAATATTTTAGCCAAAATGCATATATCCCGGACGAGCCCCCACTTTTCTTTGTTACGTGTCTAGGCTTATACAAAAGTAAGAAGAAAAGAGTAAAGCCAACAAGCTTTGTAAAATTTAAAAATAATTTATTTCCCTAGAAAAACAAGAGAAAAATGAGAAAAAGGACTTACGGTTTATGAATCTAATCGAAGAATTAAGAAATATAAGTTCTATCAAATAAAAGTCCTAAGTGAATCACAGTCCGAATCCCGATGAAATTCCAAGATGGAAGGCGATGACGTATGCCGTAACCTTCACAGTGTTGTAGTGTCAACAGTTCCTTGTTGAATCACAAAGAATAATATTTCAGTTTTTGAATTCCGAATAATTTTAATAAATATCTTTGTCCAAGAATTCTGATAAGGAGCACTGATATGTATGTTTTCCAGAGAAATTAATTATTAATTCCAAAAAATAAAAAAATTCAACTCAAACTGGCCACAACAAAAAACACCTTTTAGCTTCAAAGGTATAAAGCACAACTGGCTATTTTTTCTCTAAATTACGACTATACTGTAAATTAAAACGCAAAACAGATTCCCGGATGGGGTCAAGTGACCACCTTCTAGAAAATCATGGAAACTTTTTCACATGTCTAAAGTAACTTACTACAGTATAACCTTAGCTAAAAATCAATGATTCACACCCTGGAAATGAATTATATATAAAGTTGTTTACTCCAAAACTGACACTTGTTCTGAATCTAGGTCAGCAAAAGATACAATGTTTCAAACTGCTGGCTGTTTATCAGGCCAAACAGAACTGAATTGAAAAAAATAATAAATCAAATCCAGTAGACAAAATTATCATTACAATAACATGTAATGGAATAAAATAAAAATATAAAAAAAAAATTAAAACTAACAAACAAACAATTTAATTACATATACAAAACAAGATATATTAAAATTGGAAATCTAATTTGTCGGACATTAAAACATTACAACGGAGCTGAAAGTTTCGAGTATCATAAGCACGTTCTGTACGTGTTTCTGACGACGATAGCATTTGCATGCTAAATGTGGGTGTACACTAGGATCTCATTACGGAACGCAATAGTAGAGTCAGTTTGTCGAACTAACTCTATTACAAACTTT
The DNA here is from genome assembly GCA_016617855.1 of Megalonaias nervosa. Taxonomy (NCBI): domain Eukaryota; kingdom Metazoa; phylum Mollusca; class Bivalvia; order Unionida; family Unionidae; genus Megalonaias; species Megalonaias nervosa. The sequence continues at coordinate 30,228 of JAECUM010011780.1, read as the reverse complement.
TCTAGCCCTCATAGTAATTATATCGTAAAAAATCCCAAACAAAACAACAAACAACAAAACAATATCACGTGGATTTTTATACTCACCACTCCCCCCCCCTCCAACATATGTATAATGAAACCATTTATTCGGTCTGTACATTTTTGACCGTTAAAACCTATTTTGAATGGATGGAAATGGTTGTACAGGACCATACTGTAGTATGAGCATAAGTGCCTCTGGCATAATGACCAAGCCATTTTGACCATCCCTCTGATTACCATTTTATTGAGAAATTAACGATCTACATGACAATCTCCAACGGAGAATGCGGTTTGATGTCGTTTTTAACAGATATTCTATTTCTTCTGCACTCTGAGACACGAAAAATCGTAAGAGTAAACACCTTTGATCATGATCGTGCTATATCAATTAATGTTCGAATCACTCTCATGCCTCTAATTATGAGACACCCCTCATACATATTTACATTTCGGGAAACTGTAATATTAATTCCGTGAAATTAATCATTAATAAAAATTATACTATGTGAAAACACGGCAAGTCAGCATGGAGAGTCCATCAAAACTTGGTGTATGACTCCATTAAGGTTAACTGATTAATGGATTGATTGACTGGTGTTAAACAGCAAATCATCACATCAAAGACTTGTTAGTGATGAAGCTCTGGGAGTGAAGATGCAGTGAGACGAAAAACGGTAGCCGACCCACGATGGTCTGGGCAAGATTCGAAACGGTAACCCACTAATGAGATAAGGAAGCAGATCTGTCATTTTCGGGGACTAACCTGAATAATATTCCAGGAGATAAATCTGTTAAAATGTTTTTGTTTTTAGTACAAGCAGCCATTCTTGACGACTGATCGGCATTACTTGTACGATTTTAAATGTCTTTCATGCCTAAGTGCTTTCTGTCAAATTAGGTCAAATTCAGACGAGTGTCTTTTGAGTTGTTTCAGGTTTTTTTTTTTTTGTTTCAGTTATAGCGGCCATAGTTAATGGCAGACCGGTATCGTTTATCAAAACCTGTAAGTTTGTCAGCTGTTTTTGAAAAGTCGTTCAAAGGTTTTTCTGTTTTAGGTAAGGGCGGTGATATTTTATAGCTGTTCAGCATCATTTGTATGAAACTGACAGAAATATTTTACCCAAAACCCCTTCCAACCAAAACCTTAATGCAGTAATTTAGGATTGCCATGATTTGCCTTGAGAAGTCTCATCAAGGTTATTCTATTTGTAGCAACGGTAGCCATATTGAATAATGAATCGATATAAATAGAATTTTGAAAGGCCTTGAAGCGATAATGCTCCCTGTGAAATTATGTGCAAACTGTTAAAGCAATTTGTAAGAAACAGTTGCAAATAATAATTATTAATGGTCAGGTGGGGTAAAAACTCTCATCACCCTCAGAGCTCGGAATTTTCATAAGAAACAATCTTGAATCATTGAGATGTTATCTGCCTTCGTTTTCCTAAACCACACACACGGACGCACGCACAACAAAAACAATAATACAAGCGCTGCAAGAAAAGAATTACGTATGAAGTGATTTTAAGACAGTCGAGAAAATATCTGGATTTGATGCAAGTACGGAATACTTCTCGCATATGTTTCTCTAAAACAACATATGTACCTATGTTACACAGTAAGTTACCTCCCCCCACCCCCACCCCTTGAGACATACTTAAACACAGAACGGTTTCCTGCAGTGGTTCTTTTTTGTATTTGGTCAGCAAACTATTTTAAATGTCTAATCGTTGACCATGGATAACGCAGGCAGTGGCGTAGCGAGGGTACTTAGCGCCCGGGGACAAAACATAAACTTGGCGCCCCCTTCGAGTGCATCTGAGATAACGAATAGTTTGTATTTTCCTCATTTTGGCGCCCCTGGCACATGGCGCGCGGGGACAACTGTCCCCCCTGCCCTCCCCAAGCTACGCCACAGAACGCAGGACTTATTGAGAAGACGAAATACAGATCACGTGGCACCACCTTTTTGAATCTGCGCCATCAATATACGCACTTGACTAATCATGGCGCGATTAAGAGCGACGTGAGTGAGAAAGTGATAACTAGTTTACAATCAAATTCTGATGGGAAAATTCGGTGGAAATTCGACGCCTGTTTGTCCATTTTTGAAGTGTGACTAAAAAGATCATTTTACACACTATTTAAAGGTAAATGAAATTTTATCGCAAAAATGTTGAAAATGAATTCGTTTACAGATTAGAAAGACAAATTGAATGCCAAGTAAAAACAGCTTCGGGAGTTACAATGTGATACAGCCAATTCTAGTAAGTAATTAATCATTGAAAACCAAATCTTTGAGAAACAAGACACGCTGTCTCGTTTCCCCATGTAATTAACGGAACACCCAAACAGACTTTTTCCCAGTCTGAAACTTTTGAGAGCTAGGACGCCAAATCCGACTTCCGATTCTGTACACGTCGATTCGTAGAGACAGTGATTCATTTCGTTTACATGGAACCATGAAAAAAGAATGCAGAAAATGCCCATTTCTAAAGATAATTGGTTGGAGAAAATTATGCAAATAATTAATGTTTTGGGAATAAATATTTTAGAGGAAAAATCGAGTTTTCTTAAGTAAATGCGTTACGATTCCTGTGTTGAATACAAAGGTACTATGAGAAAATGTGTTTGTCACCCTTTTCCAAGAAATTACTAATCGCTTGATCTGGAGAGGTGGGGATTTATAAAAAATACTAGTAAGCGACATTTGCATGAGAGAATCAAGACACATTTCTCTTTCTCATACGTTCAGTGACGCCCTGTTGTTTTGTTGCCCTCATATCAATCAGTCTAGAGCATACTAAAATTATCAGGTCATTCATTCATCAACACTATGCCTTCTAATAAAATTGGTCCAACTGCAGACCTTTTATTAATCCGGTTTCTTAGCAGTGATCCAGGCGCCCACAGACAGAATGCAAAACAATATCAAGGTATATATAGACTGTGTATCAATATTATTAAATTGTCGTGAAACACCGCATAAAATTACTCATCTGCGGATCTGTGAGTTATTCATATTATGTACAGTTTCAGTTAATTTGGAATCAACAAAGCAACGTATTTATTAAAGGGACAAATCACTGGCTGAAAAAGCTTATTTCAGTCAAGTTTGAGTTCCTACTGCATACCGCAAAAGGTTTTCTTAATCAAGCATAATTTTCAATTTTGCAAATTACGAAGCCAATTTATGGGGCATTTTTCCGTTGTAAGCCATTTGGAAAGTCAATTATAGGCCTACCATATAATTGTTGTGTAGATAATTTGTTCATACCTTAAAAGATTTACACTTTCCTTGCCAAATGACTTCGTTGTTGCTTTTCAGTGAAGCGTGTGCTAAATGTCCGACAGATCTCTCTATGTCCGACAGAAGGATGTATCTTGTACCTCTTTCTTCCACCTATGTTTCAGTTATTCTGATGAAATGAGTTAAACAATCATGTGAAATGTTCCAACATTACTGCTCTATCGTGTAACAAACGATGGGACGTGCTTATCCATTAGTCTGGAAAAATGTAGTGATGGATTCAGTTTTGACATCGGTGTCAACAGGCCCGCTTTTTTGATTGATGTTCGTCTTGGTTTCTGGAACACTATTACTGATTCCAGTACGAGGTATCCAAAAATCAATTCAAGACAATTACAAATCGTGTAACAGTCCATTTCTTGGAGCCGGCGATCTAAATAAGCCGACCTTACACAAACCCAGAGAGTCCCGGGGTCGCAAAATGCTCGATCAAGAAGATTAAAGATAAACTTGGATCCTGAAAATTGTTCTGTCAAGAAATCTCAGGGGAACAATCATGTGATTAGGTTTCGCCGTGTTTTTTTCCAAATTCTTACAAATATCTTGATATATTCGAAGCAGAAGGCTTTCATTCAAACCAATAACTGGTTTTCTGGCAGCCATTTAAGTTTCCTTCACAAAAATACACACATTTACACGCATACATTCGCGCTAAATCACCCACCCTGACTTACAATCTCGAGTATACAAAATGGCTTCTCTTGCATCCTGTTGATAAATTTCTTCACAGTTGCGGCTAGTTTTAGATAGGACCGTACGAAAGCTCATAACAGCCAACCATATGTAAAATCACTTTTGAAAGACACATTTATGCCCAACCAAAACTAAAACACCTAGGTAATAACGTCTTAGCGACGAACATACACGCACAAGATTGTCAAATCTTAAATTTTAATAAAACCAAACAAGAGACTGGAACATAAATGTCTAGTATTTATTGACATAAAGTAACGTTGTTTTTTTTCCCCGATATAAACCATCACTTATAAAATAAGTACCAGGGTTAATAGACATCCTACTTCTGAAACTGAATGACAGCTCAAAACTGTTTACGTTGTAGGTATTACCAGAATAATGAATCTTGGGAATGATGACCTTCTGATTAGTGATTTCGAACTACAGGAAGCTAAGCAGCCGATTATTTTTAAACAAAATAGTCTAGTCTGCTACACTATGTCTTAACATTTCACTTTGGCAGCGTTTTCACAGCAGACTCTAAAAAGGAAAGATGACCGATGCAACTCGTAGTAATGGTCAAGCATAAGGAGGAAGAAGGAAGGAGGAGGAGGAATAAGAGGAGGAGGAGATGGTTCATTACAGCTAAAGCCTTGTTTTTGAATCTCAAGGAATGGAATGTAAAGCCACGACTTGTGTCACAAGTTCCCGCATTCTCATTCTTAAGGGTAAAGTTTTTATGTTTTTGGTCTATTCTCAAAATACAATCCAAAACCATACAGATAATACAGTTAATTGTATTTGAAAGAAATCAAAACAACTTGCCACTCCGACTATTAACTTCTCTCGTTTCACTCTGAGACTAGGAATGGGTTGTGCTTCGACCACAAAAACAGTCGACATTCTATGAAATACTGTCATAAAATAACTGCATGTACATGTATTTGATGGACTTTTCATTAGATAGTAAATTATATCAAATCGTCAACGCTTGTCCTTTATGACTAAACATAAAAGTTAGTACATTTTACTCTGCTTAATAAACTGCCACTTTGAGGGTGACTTTCATGGGTGATACTTTTCCCCATTTAATTCCGATCAAGTGACAGTTTATCATAAGTAAAGGTAATTTCCCCCATTTTTCACCTTAAAGATCTTTTGTGTCAAATGAAGTTAGGTTTAGCACTGATGAAGTTTGTTTCTTTTTCAAAAAGACAGACTTGTTATTCTGATTTGGCAAAAGATGCTTGTCACGATGGCCTTACATCACGTAGTGCATAGCACCACCAAATTTTCTCTAGCAGACTGTTAAGAGGTTTAAAGCTCACTGATGCAGCAAATTTCAAGTCCTCTTCCATTTTCATGCAGAGTTTTATCTCATGCCAAAATATTTACTTCAGATCTAAATGTGGATATGTACCAATGCCTTAATTAACATTTTCATGTCAAAGAAGGTCTCCATTCAGAGTATCTTAAGATTTTTGTAAGGGGTGCAGTCAGTTATGCCGCTGCTGATGATGCTGATGGCGACGACGATGTTGTGGATAACTGTCACTGATCTTTAAACAGTTGCAATGTTCCAGAAAGAAGGTTCTCACAAGGATATAATTGTAAAAGTCACATTTGGAACTGTCAATGCCTGGCGGCTTGCATTCATGGAATATTAAAATGCTGATTCTGTTAAGCCGACATTTCTCTCAAAGCAGTAAGACCGCTCCGGTGGCCTAGTGGTTAGAGCGTCCGACTCGGATGCGGGAGGTCGCGGGTTCGAACCCCGGCCGAGTCATACCAAAGACCTATAAAAATGGTACTAGCAGCTGCCTCGCTAGGCGCTCAGCATTAAGAGGTTAGTGTTAAGACTTTTCGGCCTGCTGTCAGGATAATGTGATTGGGTGGGACATCGTGCTACATGTCTGCGGCATGATGCCCCAGTGCTAGACGAACTGCAATACTGCAGACATCGTAGCGATATGACTGAATTTTTTTTTATAGCTACCTTAAAAATCCAGATCACACACACACACACACACACACTCAAGGTGGTAGGCAACCAAGCACGAATACAATGCCAAAATATGGACATACACGTGAACTGCCATTTGCATGGCGAAAGAGGTTTGGTGTTTTACGGCACATCAAGACATATAGGTTTTATTTTGGTGACATTGCAATTAGAGTAAAATGTTTTGCCCAAGGTCGTGCGAATTAGCACACTTTTACCGGAAGTCAGCAAACTAACCACCAAGCCATCATGGCTCCTGCCCAGGGGCGTCCACATAATTATTTTCTGAATGGTGGGTGAATGGGTGGGGGCAAACATGTAGTGGTCAAAACTTGTTTGGAGGTGAAATCGGGGGTGGGGAGGCAAGTGCCCCCCTCCCCTCCCGTGTGCAGGCGCCCATATTCCTGTCTTCATTAGTCTTCTCTTACGACTGACAGGAGGGTGCATCGGGGCCAATTCTACATTTCCGTACATGCCAGTGCCTGCAGTGGGTGAGAGATAAGGAAACGGTAGTTACTAAAGATCAAACCAGAAAAACTGGCTTGGTACAATATTTATTTACAAACTGATACAACACTTAGTCACATGTCAGCCACTTCCTTCAGCTCGTGTAGAAACGCACGGCACTTTCCCTTCAGCACTTTTATCGCTTCTGACACAAGAACTTCCGGTGGTAACACACCCGTCGATTCAACTGAGACTGGAAAATGAGAAAACAATTGTGTGATTGAAATTTTGAAAAAGAAACATGCATTTCTGTTTATAGCAGTCACATTTTCTTAAGTCGTATTGTAATATCACACCTAGCAGAAACAACCACCCCTTGTGACCTAGATACCCCAGACACAGTTAATTCAGATTGGTACGGTCTTTTATTACGGTTAACAACGGAGCCACGGTGATTTTGCAGGAGGGCATTTTACTGACTTTGATATCCTCTGTATTTTGTTTGGTTAATTTTTTTTTTAAAAAAAAAAGAAATAGTTGTCTTTAAAACTTGCGGCCATACACAATTCTGTTCCACTATAAAATATAAAATCTTACTGAAAAGAAACAATGTAAAAGTGTCTTTGTACAATGTGAAGCTCAATCTGTTTTGGATTTTATCCGTTTAAAAACATAACCAGAATAACCATTCGGTATTGTAAGTATAAACTACTGAAGCGCCATATTATCTGGACACATTCAGAGTTGTGTACATTTCTGCATGGGTACAGCTTACCTAGGTTTACGATACAATTCACTATAGTATAGGATACGGTGTAGTACAGGGTTTATTTCAGCTGAATTTATATTTCTTTTGATCAACGGATGTATACATTTTGATCCCTGACCCCTGACCTTTTTACCACAAAACCAATGGTGTTTTTTTCTCTCAAACTTAACTGATATATACATTTGGAACCTTGACCATTTACAGAATCAATAGGCTTCTTTCCTATTCAAAAGTGATAGACATCCACAACACTGATGAAGGCACCCAGTCGAAAACTGAAGCTTTTGTGCAAAAATCATTACTTATTTATCGGCCACGATGACCTTGACCATTAGACCCACTAATCAACAGGCTTCTTCCTTACTCCAAGAGCAAGTCATTCATCAAGTTTATCCAGGCCTGTAACGTGAACTAAAGCTATGGTGTTCATACAGTATTTCTTTAAACAGTCACAGTGACCTTGACACTGGACATTTTGACAACAAAATCAACTGGCTTCTTCCTTACCACAAGTGCAAGCCAGCCACAAAGTTTGGTAATCATGGATTGTGTAAAACCTAAACTGTGTAGTAACAAACTATATAACCAAAGGACTGACATGCTAATGGACGGAAGTACCGACAGTGTTATAACATACGCTCAGCCGTTTGGCGGGCTTATATAAAAATCTTAAGACTATCTCCGTTCAGCTGTAATCGTGGAAAACCGTATCAAACCCGACTTAAATGGTCTCGCTTATCAAGTTTACTAGGGGTGACGATAACACACCCTTGTGACTATGACAGGTCATGGTTAGTACGTAGCTTGACATCGTTACCTGCAGACTGATGTAAGATCTTCTATTAATTATAATCATTGGATTCGATCTATTCTAATGTCGAATCATTGGATTCGACCTATTCTAAATTTTGATACAGCCAAAGTTGACACGGAACTGCCTTTTCAAGACAATTCTAGCTTAATTACTGTACAAACGAACCTGTATCAGTACCATCGTCTTCAAAGGTCACTTTCCTCACTTCCAGAAATAGCTGTTTGATCGTGTGTGTGTGTGTGTGTGTGTGTGTGTGTGTGTGTGTGTGTGTGTGTGTGTTTTAGATTTTTAACGTAGCTTTAACAATTTTCCAGTCATATCGCTACGTGTCTGCAGTGTGACAGTTTATAGTGATGTTTAGCACTGGGGCATCATGTCGCAGACATGTAGCATGATGTCCCATTCAGTCACATTATCTTGACACCAGGCCAACCAGTCCTAACACTAACCTCTTAATGTTGATCGTCGTTTGTGTTTTAGTACAAGAGGTTAATGCTTTTAAATCTGGATTAACTCTATCGTTCCTCGTATATTCGGGTCTGGACTTAATCCTTATCCTTATAAAGCTGAGTTAGGATCTTTCTTGCAATTTTTCTTTTTCGCATCAACCCAAATTTTCTGAAATCTACGTTTATCTCTTGCACAATGTCGTATGACAAAGAAAATCCACTATTTGATCAGTTCGAATTCATCCACATAAAGTCTACAGAGTTTGAAAACAAATCTGCATCTATAATGGACGTTTGACACGCTAGCATACAATGCATGTCCATAATATACGATCGCTGTACAACTTTCTGCGCCGACTACTGCCACCACCATCACAAGACCAAGATTATATATATCTGTGGAACTTTGTTTCTCCTTAAGTCATTACGTGGGATTCAAAATATGTTCAAAAAGTTTAAGTTTATCTGCACTGACTCTAACAGAGAAAACGTATCAACAAATGTAATTCTGAGTTTAACCCAAGTTTTCAATTTAAGGGTACGGTATCCATCTGAAAGATAAATTACGCTATCCAAACCCCCCGATTTATACATGTTTCTGCTGACATCCAGAAAATATAGTTTGATTTCGAAAGTTTGTGATTTCGAGTCTGTCATATCCACACACACACACACACACACACATACATACACACATGCATTTCCTGGCAAGAGATTTTCCCACCAGAGGGAGTCATCACGTCTGAATGCTGATTCTATTTTATGGCTTCGAGAATAAAATTTATTCATTTTAGATTGGTTGATTACTTTTAAAAGATTTTTAAAAAAACCCAATCCAATAGATATTGAATAATCTGCAAACCATGCTTCCTCCTACAGCTTGTTATCTTGAATCGCACTTGACTTTACCACATTTCCAATACAATTAATGACAATATATAAGGAGAAACAGACTTATCAGCAGGTTTGTACAAGTAATCTATCGCCAGAGCCAGAACTGAGATAACCGCACCTACTAAGCAGCCTAGAATCTCTGATACTCCCTCCTCCCATTGACAATAAACCTCATGTAATTAGTAGACTCGGAGAATGTACTAAAGTATAATAAAAACTAGCTGGAAAATTATAACCATCAGATTGTGTTTAACATGACGCAGTATATGTAGTGATAGTCACCTAGGTGTCGGAGCACTAGACTGGAACGCCCCGAAATATTGTCCGTGTGTCTTTGAACCATGAGACTACGAAACGTTCCCAAGGTTAAACGTCACGTGGAAGAACGTAAGTTCTGTAGACGTAGGTCTGCATGCATGAATTTGGATAATGTGAGCAAACACGCAACATTGTCTTTTTGTGACGTTTCACCTCACTTTTACGCTGTAGCCAAACTAAACCTTAAGTCATGATTACTGATATGCTCAAACCCTTGAGTTACGAAACCGTTTGAGCATTTAAATGCAAAAATTTCTTAGGTATTCTGAACTTGCATAGTTTAAAAAAAAAATTCGGAGGGACCAGTATCCCTCTTTGCCCTTACGAACAAGACACGTATAAATTTGCTGATGGAACATAAATTCCTGAACAAAGTGATATAAAGGTAACACTTAACCGGGCGAAAGAACGGACAGAACCCGCTACTATTTATGCCCAACCACACTCGTGATGGGACACAAAAAGAAAAAAAAAGAGACATCCTGTTTTGTGCACCCCCACTTTTATTTAGGTACTCAAAGAACTAGAACACTGAGGCTAATGTATGGTTTGAACAGACACGCACACGGAATTCAAAGTAATCGACATTTCTAGTTTCAGCCAAGGTGACTGGACGAAAAGAAAACCATCGAACCACCGAAACAAAATACAACCTTCAAATTAGAAGAAAGTGATTACTTGTACATGTTTTTCACAAACCGCAATATTTTCGTCGCTTTTGCGAATTTGCGGCAGCGAATTGCGCATCTGTTGACAACTGTATGCGCGATTAAAACAAAAACAAAAACCGCGTAGCTTTTACATTTCTACGTTTACAAACTAACTTTGTTCCTTTGCTTTTGATGCTTTAGTGCAAATGTTATGGTCATCAGTCAAATTTTCGTATATAAATCAATTAATAAACGGAAAAAGTTGAACTTAAGGCTCTCATCAATCTTACTTACGCCCCCTTGTTCGACTTTGTTTGGCATGTTACCTGCCCCAAGTACGACTTTGTTTGGCATGTTACCTGCCCCAAGTTCGACTTTGTCTGGCATGTTACCTGCCCCACGTTCGACTTTGTTTGGCATGTTACCTGCCCCAAGTACGACTTTGTTTGGCATGTTACCTGCCCCAAGTTCGACTTTGTCTGGCATGTTACCTGCCCCACGTTCGACTTTGTTTGGCATGCTACCTGCCCCAAGTTCGACTTTGTTTGGCATGCTACTTGCCCCTTGTTCGACTTTGTTTGGCATGCTACCTGCCCCTTGTTCGACTTTGTTTGGCATGTTACCTGCCCCAAGTTCGACTTTGTCATGTTACCTGCCCCAAGTTCGACTTTGTTTGGCATGTTACTTGCCACAAGTTCGACTTTGTTTGGCATGTTACCTGCCCCAAGCTCGACTTTGTTTGGCAAGTTACCAGCCCCAAGTTTGCTTAGCATGTTACTTGCCCCAAGCTCGACTTTGTTGGCATGTTACCTGCCTCAAGTTCGTCTTTGTTTGACATGTTACTTGCCCCAAGTTCGACTTTGTTTGGCATGTTACCTGACCCTTGTTCGACTTTGTTTGGCATGTTACCTGCCCCTTGTTCGACTTTGTCATGTTACCTGCCACAAGTTCGACTTTGTTTGGCATGTTACTTGCCACAAGTTCGACTTTGTTTGGCATGTTACCTGCCCCAAGTTCGACTTTGTTTGGCATGTTACCTGCCCCAAGTTCGACTCTGTTTGGCATATTACCTGCCCCAAGTTCGACTTTGTTTGGCATGTTACTTGCCACAAGTTCGACTTTGTTTGGCAAGTTACCAGCCCCAAGTTTGACTTTGTTTGGCATGTTACCTGCCCCAAGTTCGACTTTGTTTGGCATGTTACATGCCCCAAGTTCGACTTTGCTTAGCATGTTACTTGCCCCAAGCTCGACTTTGTTTGGCATGTTACCTGCCTTAAGTTCGACTTTGTTTGGCATGTTACTTGCCCCAAGCTCGACTTTGCTGAGTCTCCCCCAATTAAATGAAGGAGTTCGCCTAAACGGAACGAATTTACCGCAGACATTTAGGCATTCCAAGTAATAGGAAACCCTAACTGTACAGCTCATAAACAATCATTTCTTGGTGGACATTTAATTTTCAAAATTCATATGATGTACCATTCTTACATTAATGAACCACGACTACGCCGTTTAAGGAATATTATTATAAACCAAACAACCATTTTGTTGATTTTCGTTCTTTCTTTCACTAGTTTTCAAACCCCAAGACGAATAAATGAATGACTTAGATGGAGAAAATGGCTGATGGATCTGGATTCTGTCCCTTCTGAGTTCATACCATTTTTCCAGCTGAATCGCATGTGCTGACGATTACACAGAAATATAAACGAACACCAATTTCCTTTTCCATCAACTAACGTTTCCTTTCTAGCCTTTTCTTCTTACAACTCTTGCCTCTACTTCAACATATCTCAAATGCAGAACTGAGACATGTTCATTAGTTCCGCTTCTCCAAAACATCGCACGGCTGTGATGAGACGTGCATAACTGATGACGTTAGCAGGTCCGGAAAAACAAATATTGTCATTCACAAACACAAAATTTGGAGCTTTACGTAACTCAACAGTGCTGGCATTTTCATGAATGAGAAAACACTCTTCCTTAAAACATCAATAAACAAATTTGAAAATTCTGGAATAAGTGTTCTGTCATAATGTGAACAACACATGACTAAAACATTTACAGGAGTGATCCTATAGACCAAGGTCATCCAAAACTAACGAGTCTGAAGGTCAAATGCGCTACAGAGGAAAAAGAGTAGACTTCGAACAAACTCTGCACGTTAATGCACCCCCCTCCAACATATTACTGCAACAATTAACATTCCATAATTACTGTTCTGCATAAAGATCACAATATTCTAGAAAGGATCAAATAAAACATAACATGATTCAGCAGGGAGGAGAACCGAAGAAAGAGTGAAAATCTTTGCCCAGTTTTACTTATAAAAAGGAGGGGGTATGACATGTAATACCACACCCTAGCCTAATTCCCCCCCCCCAAAAAAAAACCCCAGGAAAAAAACTAAAGAAAAAGAAAAGAAAAGAAAAATAAACACAACAAAATAAAAATACTTTATAGTACAAACTTCATCTTGCCATTTAAAAGAGCTTTTTACACACACACACACACACACACACACACACACACACACATATATATATATATATATATATATATATATATATATATATATATATATATATATATATATATATGGCGGGAAAATTCCCTTGCTATGTGAAAATACCCGCGTATGTAAAGGGTGATTTCAATGGTGACATTGGCCTGTACCAAGCGACGAACATCCCCTAGTGATCACATGCTTTTGTAAGCCAACGTCCAACCTTAAGCAATTTTTGTGTCTAGCTATCCTGCGTGTCTACTACTGTCTTAGTGGCATACACTTTGATTTTAAACAAAATGAAACAAATGACTAAAGAATGTCTCAATCTAAAGCAAGAAAAATAATTTTTCCCCCTTCAACTCTGATAACATAAAACTAGATGAAAGAAGGTAAACATTCTCGGCTGTTCGTGTGCGTGTTTGTGTATAACGTGTGTAAATATAGCTATGTAGCGCAATGGCTTATCTATATGTAAAAACATTAACGCAGTCATCCTCATATTCCATTATAAATCTTTTTCCAATTCAAACTTCACTACCGTTGAAGCCATAAACTCTATGCTAAGGCGCAACATCATGATATAATCGTCAGCCGGCCGACATGGAACCTGAAGACCCGAGTTCTTGGTGATATTTCTCCTTGTGACTGGGATTAATGATCTCTAAATTGTTACATTAAGGAAATGAAGTTTTGTAGCAATATCTCACCCAAGTATATAGTGAGATTCTGACAGTAACATATATTATCTGACAGAGTTCAAGAACCAGACTTTATGCCACAGAAACTTCGAAAGAACCAGTCTGTTTTGCACGTAAGTTTAAACAGATTTCTGATCACATGTTTCAGCAGAGAAGGTGGGGAATACTTACCAAACTGTCTGTTTACTTTAGCCATTTAAAATGCCAAGGTGTCTGGACAGTTGAGTATAATGAATGGATTGAGCTCTGATTTTTCTTTGCAAGACAACACTTCGTAAGAACATTTAATCTTACATTTAATCTTACGACCGAATCTTTCTAACGTGTTTTTAGGTAACTTTGGTTGAAAACTTTTTTTAAAGGATTAGAACTGCTGTCTTCACTTTATAATGCCAGTAACAAACATAATTTTAATCACAAAACAAATGTACAATTATTTTACTCAGTTTGACTTCCTATGCACTTAACTGCAACAATCAGATCACCAGGGCATAAATGAGTGAAAAATGTCTGGGTCTAGGATTATTTTCAAATACTCAAAATACACCTTAGAACTAATTTATTTATTTTTTGTCAAGATGAGTAGCATGAAATGTTAACACCCTCGTAAAATCCAGGTTTCTATGTTTTCCTGCCCGTTATTTTTAATGACTATTACTTTGCCCTACCTCTCATCAGCTTAAGAGTCAATTTCCTTGTTTTTGATCTAAGTGTCAGAACCGCCTGAATTCAAGTCTCTTTGTGACATGCTCATGATTAATGGAAGAGCATGCAAAAAGGCTGCATCACTGAAACATCCAGTGGCCTTACTCCAAAATGATTTGGCTATGAACTAGTTTAGTATCTCTCTATGAAGAAATAGCGTATTCTTCATTGCGAAGGTATTAATGCACACTGTTATTTGTCCCTATTTTGGACAATTTCAATATCTGAATTGGCAAATTCACGATTTCAAAACATTGAAGAATGAGAACAAAAATTTACAAAGAACAGGAGGTCGAATATTTCCGAAGCATCTGATAAGTTTATGCAATTTTCAGTTGCGTATAACGGAAGTAATCCGGCACTTTTAAAATCACCTACATGAATTGGACTGAATTTTTACAAACAAATCTCTAGTACAAGATAAAAAAATTTCTTTGCATTTCACGCTATGGTCTGGAAAAAAATTCACATAATCTGAAAACATTATTCATAAGTTTTATTTATAGGAGTAGTATTTTAATTAACAGCATGAAGAAGATAAATTGAGCGCTCAAGTCCAAATTTCTAATCTTATTAAAATTTTGAAACGTATCTCTGTGAAGATTAAAATAACATTGGAATCACCGAATAAAGTACACAACCAACATCGTAACTAGACACGGATCTTCATATTCAGGCGCATCTTCTTGATACAAGTAAATTAAAACTGGACATTTTGTGATGAACTAAAACCTCAAACATATCAAGTGTATGTGAGTTGGTTTTTTAACGTAGCTTTAACAATTATTGCCTCATATCGCTATGATATCGGCAGTGTGGCAGTTTATAGTTATGTCCAGCACTGGGTATCATGCCACAGACATGTTGCATGTCCCACCCAGTCACATTATCCTGACACCAGGCCGAAAAGTCCTAACACTAACCTCTTAATGCTAAGCGCCAAGCGAGGCAGCTGTTAGTACCTTTTTTATAGGTCTTTGGTATGACTCGGCCGAGGATCGAACACGCGACCTCCCGCATCCGAGGCTGACGCTCTAACCACTTAGGTAACCGGAGTAGTTCGAAAATATCAAAGAAAAGCTCTTTGCCAATAGCAAATCTGAAACAAATAATGTTAAGAAAATTCCATTCGTTCATCTTTCGATGACGGAGGCGAAGGAACGCACAAAAATGACCACAGAATCCGTAAACTCTTGTCCAGTGTCTTTTAAAAAACCTATGGATCAATGTGAAATTTCGAGTGAAGGAAAATAAAAGACAATTCCAGTATTTCTATATGTGTGTGTGTGTGTGTGTGTGTGTGAGTGTGTATGAGAGAGAGAGAGAGAGAGAGAGAGAGAGAGAGAGAGAGAGAGAGAGAGAGAGAGAGAGAGAATAAATTAGTTTTGGGTAACATTAACACAACAGCTAAGTTTCGAACTCAGGTAATGCCGTTATCTCTTGATGTGTCATATATGATGGAAGATTTGCTACTTAAGTTGGATGGACGCGTCCCACAAATGAATAAATACGGATACATCTAAATTCCCAACAGGCGAAGAACACGTCAGTTGAGTAGTCAATTGTTAGAAAAGCCGTGCAATCAGGAAGTGCTACAAGGCAAACAAATGAACCAGCAATAGTGTAACATATCTAGATCGTATTGCAGCTATGTTTAGATTAAAGTGCTGCAC
Source organism: Megalonaias nervosa (assembly GCA_016617855.1). NCBI lineage: Eukaryota > Metazoa > Mollusca > Bivalvia > Unionida > Unionidae > Megalonaias > Megalonaias nervosa. The sequence continues at coordinate 14,295 of JAECUM010011780.1, read as the reverse complement.
AGATGAGGAAAACAGAGCCTCAGTCCAGAAATTAAAAATAAACTTGAGAATTCCTGTCGTATAATGGAAGAAACAAAGCCCAATTTATGGAGAAAATTGTCAAGATTATCAAAGGCAACTGTAGTTCAAATATGATTATTCTTCATATTAAATATGAAGTCCTCCAACTGAATGCGTTTTTAAGAGCAATACCACAGCTTAGGACGGAATAGCGTTTTTTTCAATACAAGTACTCTTAGAATCTGAATTGGTTATTACCTTTTCAAATATGCACTACATTTGAGGCACCAACAAGAGGTCCAAGTGTGCCTGATATGGCACGCCTTCCATGTATTTTTCTAAGGCAGGTAACTTGGGCTGAGACATTCCTGTCATGGTTATTTCCAGCTATTCGGTTGAAACATGTGGTATTTGACAATTCATTTAAATGCATATACTTTGAGTAACATGAAATGAATTTCATACCGTATCGGGACCTATCCTATGTATGTAATATGAAAGGCGTTCATTGTTGGACTAAAATTTAGCTAGATATGGTCAGGCAGGTGTGTGTGTGTGTGTGTGTGTGTGTGTGTGTGTAACAATAGCCGTGCCTGATGGGAGATGAGTACTATTTGTTGGTTTTCCACTTGGTTGCTAAGGGAACCACCCCATACCATTCTGGCACAATGATGACAAGGCACCATGTTTAATCAAATTTGGCTGAGCCATGCTACAGAAGAACGAAAACATCTTATTTCCTTGTTGCTAAAGAAGTCACACCATTGCAAGAGACTCAACCCAGAAGATTCTAGAGCGCATGACCTAAGAATTGTTCCAACAAACCCAGAAGCTAAGTTGCAGATATGGGAACAATCTCGAAATATAATTCTTGTAGAACATGTCCCATGAAAAGGTCCAGCAAAGTTTGATCAAATTGGCTCAGCAATCCTGGACAAGTTGAAAAAGAACCCCAACTTTCTCCACCTAAAAGAGGTTAAAGTTCGAAATGGGTATATAGCGTACCACTTATGTCCTCCACTTTCTATGATGATTAAATATGCCCATGATCGTTTACAAACGGACGGAGGGGCCCCGAGTGGCCGAGTGGTCTAAAGCGCTCTCCGTTACGGATCACCGCCATCTCACCTCTGTCTGCGTGGGTTCGAGTCTAGGATTCGGCGAATGTGGATATGTGAGAAAGCTTGCCAGTAGCTTCTCGTGGGTCGGTGGTTCTTTCCACGGATTTCCCGGCTTCTTCCTCCACCATTAATATTGGCCACCATGTATAGCCTATCGTGTGCTGAAAAATGGCGTTAAACCCCACAACAACAACAACAACAACAAACGGACGGGTAGCTTATGATTTTGACTGGCCACTACCTAACCCGTAAGCAAGTCCTGATAACATAACAAAAATTCCTTTGAGGGGTGATGCCGTACAGCTAAAAAAGAATCTCCAGAAATCCAAATTAAGACGTTTCTTCCATTTAACTGCTGAGTGTTGACAAAAACTCTGACATTCTTGAACAGTGAAAAAGACTTAAAAGATGGCCGCTTTATTAGCAATACCAACTGCAAGATCGGCACCATTTTCACTAAGAACCAACTAGATATCATAATAAGACTTTTGGGGAACACCCCATGTCGATACGGCAATCTGTTTATAAGTCGCGTTAACAAGATATTCAAAACTGGTCGCCACTGCGGCCATATTGGATATCAGATCCGCACAATTTTTGTTTTAAAAGATCAAGTATACATCATGTCGATATCACCATCCATTCAGATGAATGGATGATAACAAGATTTATAAGATGCCTATCCTAGTGGCCATATTAGATGTCATAATAGCACCCTTTTCAATTTGAATCTAAATGAATCTTACTAAGTCTTCTGGTGAAAACCCCATGCTGATATGGCCATCCATTCAGGAGGAGTAGCGATAACAATTTTAAAACTGGCCGTCACGTGGCCATAGTGAATGTCAGATCGGAGCCAGTTTCACTCAGGAAAAACTAGATATAACGTGTTTCCTGGTGAAAACCCTTTGTCAATACGAGCATCGGTCCAGGAAGAGTAGCGATAAGAAGATTTTCAATATGGACACCATGGTGGCCATACTGGCGATCAGAGTAGCACAATTTAAACGAAGGGGCATGATATTAAATCTTTTGGCGAATGCCCCGTGTTGATATACTTTTCTTTCAGTAGGAATGGCAATACAAATATTTTCAATATGTTGCCGTGGCGGCCATACTGTATGTCAGATCGGCACCATTTTTTAATTTGGATCCAAGCAAACAATGGTAAGAAGCCGTTGTAGTGAAAACTCCATGTAGATTTGACGAGGATGAGCAGAGATAACGAGGTTTCAAAGGTTAGGGGTCAGATTGTTACCATTTTCATTTAGGACAAACCAGTCATTATAAGCACGGCAGCCATAGTTTTGGATGTAAGATCGGCACCATTCTTATTTAAGACCAACCATGCAAAACAAGTCTTTCCTTGAAAATCCCATGTTAATATCACCATCCATTCATGAGGAGTAGCGATAGGAAGATTTTCAAGATGGACGTTGTGAAGGCCATACCAAATATCTCACACCGGCACCATTTTCATCAAGGACCAACTAGACCCTGGCATAAATGTATGTGTAAAGTTTCATGGCAATCCTCCACTTTGTTTAGGAGGAGCAGCGATAACAAACCTGTGATAACGAACGGACAGACGACGAATGACAGACAACATGCCGTCCTATAAGCTCTCCCAGTCTATAATCAGTGGAGCTGAAAAAGTCCTTACACAGAGAAGTAGATCAAGAGTATGGCCGTCGAAAATTTTCACCACCATTTCCAGTTTTGGCGAAACGTGACACAGTAAATTAAGCGAATTAAAAAAAACACACACACAAAAAAAAAACACTCGATATGAACTTATCAAAGACATTAGTGAAAACTTTATAAAAATCATTTAGGCGTAAAGTGCGGTCATCATTGCATCTGTGAGAATAGGGGGTTCCTTCCTTTACTGTAATATGTTATGAAAATCACGAATCCCACACTACTGGGCACCGTCCTGTTATGGGATCAAATTTACCTTTCAATCGGAGTTAAAACAGAGATTTACTTACATTAGGCAGATCTGTCAGGCATCGAAATATGTCAGTGTTCTGGTGACCTTCGGGATTTCCGTTTTACTTATTTTAGTTACCTATCAGATAAGCGTTGTACTTCGTGTTAATCTGAGTCATTGTTTGAAACTTAATGTTCCGAATATGTTTTCACATTCATAAATATAAAAGTTGAAATATGATTGATGAATCGATAGGTAGCCGCGTATCGATGTCCGTCAGATCTCAGCTATGTCGGCGATCTCGATGTGTTATGACTCAATGGTCTTAAACTTAGTAATAGAAAAAGCAAACACCAAAACGTTTTCTAAAATTCAACAATTAATTTATTTTCCGGGAATAAAAAGTGAAAATTTTAAAACGAACTCAGATTTTAAAACGAAGTTTAAAACGAAAATTTTAAAACGAACTGAATTAAATTCCAAATAGTCCTAAAAGTTCTATCACAAGTCTAAATATATAAAGATCCAACTGAATTCCTGTGGTCTTCCAAATAAATTCAAATATTCAATGTGCTGATGTGCCTGTAGTGTCTAATGTGCTAATGTGCAAATGGCCTGGAATATGGTGATGTATCACACCAATATAATCCCAAATGTCCTTGACTGAATTCACCAGAATTCCAAATTAATGTTTTAGTCCAAAAATATTATTAAGTACTTTGTAATTCCAGTGAATAATAATTTGAATAAATAAATAAATAAATAAATAAATAAATGCAATCAAATTAAAAACTGAATACAAAAATAACCATGGATCTGCTTTGAATGTTAAGTGAAGAATGAATAATTCTAAGGTGAACAAGATTATATTCCCCTCTACTTGACCTTGGTCGCAATTACCATTTTCTGTAAATATTCTGTCAACTTAGTGGGAAATTTCCATTCTGGAAGTTTATAAAGTCAGAGTCAAGACTCTAACTTGAACTCAAAATGAAGTAAACGTGTTTACAATTAATAATGACCTGAATATTCAATCTACAATCATAGAAAAATGTTAGCTATGTATTATGCTGTTTACAAAATAAATGCCACTGGTCTGGTACACCAGAACTTTATTTTGGACGAAGGTTAAGTACAAAATACAGATATACATAACAAATAATCATCGAGAAAAGCCAACAAACAATACAAATTAAATATGAATAACAGATGTTAATCGGATTGATTTAAATTTAAGACTTGTCATATTTTTTAAACAGACACTATGTGCTGTTAAGCATGGACAGAGGAAATTGCTTACGTTCGTATTTTGTGTTAGCCTTGGGCGTACTTGGAATCTGCGCGTTGCGGGTAAGGTCCGACTATATTCTACTTAGAAGCGTGGCCGCAAATTAATACTTTCACGTGCAGCAAGCGTTTAAAAAATAAATATAAAAAAAAAAAAAAAATCCGTTTCTCTGCTTCCAAAAATGTCAGAATCTCCTGACACAACATAGAGGTGGTAATTACAATAATGGATTTCAAAAAGCATTATTTGACATATCACACACCATATGTGTGTGATATTTTATTTTGCTCGCCTCAAAAGTTACTGAACACTTTCATATTTCCTTGCATATACATCAGACGACCTTGCATATACATCAGACGTCCTTGCAGTAACTTCTGAGGCGAGCAAAATAAAATGGAATTGCTTAGTCAAGAAAAGTCTTCTAAAATAAAAACAAAACATTGCGATGTTTTAATATGGATAGATAATTTTTTAATGTGTGTCTGTCCGTCATCCGACCCCCCTGCATTTCATGTGTGTAACTCTTTATATCCCTGACTGTTTACACGTTTGCATGTGACTGTTGGATCGTAAATCATTTTAGTTCGCACCATCTTCACTATTCATAAGCATATCTATGAAGCCGCTAAGAAGAATGTCACAAACATAGTCCATGCAGCGAAATCAGCCCACTATAGTACTAAGATCACGGAAAGTGCCAGCTGCAAAGAGCTATTCGAGATTACTAACAAGCTAATGTCAAGGAACAAATGTACACCACTTCCAACTACCTTCTCTCTAGTCGACCTTCCGGACCTGTTTGCAAATTTCTTCCGTGACAAAGTACAAACCATCATAGATAAGCCTGACAACACAATTTCAACTGACTCATCGTCACCATACAGTTGCCATACAGAATTTCAGCGGCAACCGTTAGCAGCATTTGAACCTGTCTCTATGGATTTATCACGTACAATCGTGATGAAGAGTGCACCAAAGTCATGTGAACTTATCTGATTCCGACATCACTGCTGCATGAGTGCTTAGATCCAATATTGCCTTCACTAACTGATGTTATTAATACCTCTCTCTCATCCGGGGAATTCCCATCATTTTTCAAAACTGCCATTGTAAAGCCTCTGCTGAAGAAACCAACACCCGACCATAACGATCTAAAGAACTACCGCCCAGTTTCTAATCTCCCATTCACGTCAAAAATCTTAGAAAAAGTTGTTCTGTCCCAACTTGTATCTCACCTGAATTCAAACAGTCTTTTTAGCAATGTACAGTCTGCATATCGCCCTTGCCACAGTACTGAAACTACTCTTCTGAAAGTAGTTAATGACCTTCTCTCTGCTTTGGATAGCGGAAAGATTACAGTTCTCACTCTCCTTGCCTTGTCTGCAGCATTTGACACAATAGACCATGATATATTACTTCACCGTCTCCAGCATGTATTTGGCATTCACGATACAGCCTTACTATGGTTCAAGTCCTACTTGGTCAACAGGACACAAATTGTGTCCGCAAATTGAAAACACTCCAGCCCAGTTGATCAATGTTGTGGTGTTCCACAGGCGTCTGTTCTTGGACCTGTTCTCTTCATTCTATAAACTCAGCCACTCTCAATTGTCATAGATCATCATCCAGTATCTCACCAATTGTATGCTGATGACACCCAAATATACAAATCTAGCCACCCAACTGAAGTTGAAGCTACCATCCAAGGTGTAGAGAGGTGCATTTCCGATGTGAAATCATGGATGACATGTAACAAGCTGCAGATGAATGATGATAAAACTGAAGCCATTCTGATTACAACACAAAGACTTTCTCATTCAAATCGTTTACCTCAGACAATAAATATTAGCAACACCAACATTAAATTCACACAGTCAGTACGAAACCTAGGTGTTACTCTCGACAGTACTCTCTCATTGCACCAACATGTCATGAACATATGCAAGGCTGCTTATCTTGAGCTGAGACGCATCAGCTCCATTCGCAAGTATCTTTCAGTTGATGCCACTAAAACACTTGTGTGTTGCTTAGTACTTTCAAGACTGGACTATTGTTAACTCAATTCTGTCTGGTTCGTCTCAGTATCTACTCCAGAAACTTCAAAAAGTTCAAAACACAGCTTCTCGGATCATCCTTAGAGTACCACGATCAGAACACGCCTCCACCCTGCTCTGTACCCTACACTGGCTATCCATTCGATCCAGAATTAAACACAAAATTTGTTCTCTGTGCTACGTTTCACTGACGGGCTCCAGTCCAACATACCTATCCGACCTCACCCATGTGTATACACCTGCAAGATACTTACGCTCCTCTTCTGACACTCGTATTCTCATTATTCCCACTATGAAAATGAAATCATATGGACAACGTTCTTTAGCATACCAGGGCCCAGCAACGTGGAACGAATTGCCCACTGAACTCAGACACTAAGACACAGTGATTTCATTCAAGAGCGCTCTTAAAACTCACCTATTTCAACTGCAAGAACAGACTTAAAGACCTAATATTGTTTCCTACCTTAAATATTTACAGCATGTTTTCTGTTTTCTAATTTCGTGGTGTTTGTTTTTATTTTTGTAATCATATCATTATATATGTTTTTTAAGTGTTGTCAAATGTTGTAAAGCGCTTAGAGCTTCTAAAGATTAGGTCCTATACAAAGTCCTCATTATTATTATTATTATTATTATTATTATTATTATTATATACATCAGACTTCCCTCTATATACAACAGACGTCCTTGCATATACATGAGACATCCTTGCATATACAGCAGACGTCCCTGCATATACATCAGACGTCCTTGCATATACATCAGACGTCCCTGTATATACATCAGACGTCCTTTGCATATACATCAGACGTCCCTGTATATACATCATTCGTCCTTGCATATACATCAGACGTCTCTGCATATACAACATACGTCCTTGCATATACATCAGACATCCTTGCATATACATCAGGGAGGTTTCTTATCTAAATTCCGCAAGGAAACGAAACTAGCAACCATAATTATTCGTCCTTTGCCAAGGACAACAAACCTTGTGCCAAAAAGATTCATAGACCCAATTAAAGCAGTAGTTTAAGATATATCAGCATCAGGGTTCATTAACAGGTACTGTATCCTGCCTGACTATCAATTAATTCCCTAATTAGCAATACTCATGTGCTCAATACGAGATGCTTCTGGCAAAGGTTACAAATTTCCATGTAGCTTTTGCTGAGAATGTTTCTTTTGTAAGTTTGTGAAAACATGGATTTTTCTCGACGTTAAATGTAGGACCTAGTTCAACTGGTTTTCTAAGTTTGTGAAAACATGGATTTTTCACGACGTTAAATGTAGGACCTAGTTCAACTGGTTTTCTAAGTTTGTGAAAACATGGATTTTTCACGACGTTAAATGTAGGACCTAGTTCAACTGGTTTCAAGTTTGTGAAAACATGGATTTTTCACGACGTTAAATGTAGGACCTAGTTCAACTGGTTTCAAGTTTGTGAAAACATGGATTTTTCACGACGTTAAATGTAGGACTTAGTTCAACTGGTTCAAAGTGGCAGATCTGGTTCAAGATTACGTGTGAAATATTCCCCACACTGGCACCCAACATCTTCATAGACTACGACTGACGTCATATCAATGACCAATCAGACCATTCAAATAAATTATACTTTTACACACTTACTGGGTTCATTAAAGGTTTAAAGTTTATATTTCAACTAAATCTGTTTTCACGGCTCACTATTTTCAATAAATATCCCCCATACCCACAAATACACCACACAACTCTGACCCACGGGTCGTAACCAAACTTTATATATATTACACTCCTCCTATGATTATATACATAAGGTTTGGTCAAAAGATATTTCGAACCGTCACTGAAATTCTAATGTGCATATTGGACTTCTAACCCTCTCTCTGAGAAGTCATGGAAGGGCCAGAAAACAGGATTACCAAATAGTCCAATCCATGTGCCACGTTTTGATGAATTTCCACCCCACGGTTAAGGAGGAGAGTGAAGGACAGACGGTAGGATTCACGAAGGATGTCACATTATCCCCACTAAAGTGTAGAGATAGCTAAAACGCGTAACCAGTCATTCATTGAAAAACTACCTCTATTCAATCAGATTGTATGATTTGGTCCAAAATATGTCTTATCATATTTTAGGAAACAATGGTGAGACAAATCCGTTTCATAGTCGATCTGCGCACATGAAGGTAGAAGCTTAAAACTGGTAACAAACGGAGCTGTTCGCGAATCTTTCACTGAATTCTGACAAAAAGAAAAATCGTCAGAAAACGAAATACCATTTCGCACATGATGCAAGTTATGAACTTTGTGACAATTGCAAAATTATAACGTGAATTGCAGCCAAGCTCTGATGTTAAGATGATAAAAACAATGTAACCTACTTTGTCCTGACTATAATGTAACCTACTTTGTCCTGACTATAATGTAACCTACTTTGTCCTGACTATAATGTAACCTACTTTGTCCTGACTATAATGGAACCTACTTTGTCCTGACTATAATGGAACCTACTTTGTCCCGACTATAATGGAACCTGACTATAATGTAACCTACTTTGTCCTGACTATAATGTAACCTACTTTGTCCCGGCTATAATGTAACCTACTTTGTCCTGACTATAATGTAACCTACTTTGTCCTGACTATAATGTAACCTACTTTGTCCTGACTATAATGGAACCTACTTTGTCCTGACTATAATGGAACCTGACTATAATGTAACCTACTTTGTCCTGACTATAATGTAACCTACTTTGTCCTGACTATAATGTAACCTACTTTGTCCTGACTATAATGGAACCTACTTTGTCCTGACTATAATGTAACCTACTTTGTCCTGACTATAATGTAACCTACTTTGTCCTGACTATAATGGAACCTACTTTGTCCTGACTATAATGTAACCTACTTTGTCCTGACTATAATGTAACCTACTTTGTCCTGACTATAATGTAACCTACTTTGTCCTGACTATAATGGAACCTACTTTGTCCTGACTATAATGGAACCTACTTTGTCCCGACTATAATGGAACCTGACTATAATGTAACCTACTTTGTCCTGACTATAATGTAACCTACTTTGTCCCGGCTATAATGTAACCTACTTTGTCCTGACTATAATGTAACCTACTTTGTCCTGACTATAATGTAACCTACTTTGTCCTGACTATAATGGAACCTGACTATAATGGAACCTACTTTGTCCTGACTATAATGGAACCTACTTTGTCCTGACTATAATGGAACCTGACTATAATGGAACCTACTTTGTCCTGACTATAATGGAACCTACTTTGTCCTTACTTAGGCCCAATGTACATGTTGATGCGTGCGTGGTTGCTCCGGGCGCAATAGGAAAATAAAAATAAAAACAAGAGCCTCTCGAAGGAATTGACGTTCAAATGGCTGAAAATAATTTAACTGAATTCAAGTTAAAACCATATCTTACTTTTAACTGCCGATTGCTGAAAACATTTTTGCTATTGTTGAGCGATAACAAGATTTTAAAACTAGCTGCCGTGGTGCATGCCAGCTTGGTATTATTTTCATTCAGAACCAACAAGGCATCATAAGAAGTCTTCTCGTTGATAGGACTTTCCGTTTTGAAGGAGTAACGATAACAAGATTTCAAGATGGCTGCTATGGTGGTAATATTCGATACAAGATTCGCACCATTTCTACTGAATATCAACTAGTCCTGATACGAACGTTTTGGTGAAAGCACAGTGTTTAAATGGCCATCCATTTAGAAGAAGCAATGACAACAAATTTTCAAATGACCATTGCAGCAGTCATATTATTAAGTAGGATCGGAACCATTTTCACCTTAATAAGTCTTTCAGTGAAAACGCCTTGCTGATATCACCATTCATTATTCAGAAATAGTGATGATAAGATTCTGAAGACCCAGACATACTGAATGTCTTAATGGCACCATTAGGATCCACTAGACATCATAAGAAGTTGTTTCGTAAAAACATGGTGATACGACCATCGATTCAGGAAGGTGTGGTACCAATATTTTCAAAATAGCCACAGTTGAAACAATACTGGACATCTGATTGACAAAATTTTCATTCTGTATCAACCAACTATGCATCATAAGGAGTCCTCTGCTTAAATCCCCATGGAGTAACGATAACAACAGTTTCAAGATGGCTAACACTAGACCGGCCCCATTTTGATTTAGGCACAACTAGACACTATAAAAAGCTTTTAGTGAAAACCCTATGTTCATGTGACCATAAGAAGCAGTAATAACAAGATTCTCAAGATTGCCACAGTGACAACCATACTGGATGATCGAGCGGCAGCATTTTCGTTCATGACCAACTAGACCATGACATGAATTTGCATGTAAAGTACTGCAGCAGTCCTCTAAGTAGTTCAGGAGGAATAGCAGTAAAAATTTTGTGCTAACGGACGGATGGACGACAGATCAACCCATAAGCTCTTCTGCTCTATGACCTGTAAAAATAAAAACCAGCACTTGTATCATTCAAAACAAACAATATTATCGTTTAAATGCAATCAGAAGAATAAAATTTGATTTCATTACCTGCAAGGACTTTGATACTGAACCACAGGTGTACTGAACATAATTATCGTGTACATTTTCACTGCCTGGCAGTGTTGATATTACATCAATCACGTACACTAAACAGACAAATGCTCAAGAATGCACGTGATAAAGATCAATCAACCGTTTCAATTCTTTTCGAATGCCACTGGAGCTGATACCCATCCATCAACATCTAAATTAAAAGTCGAAACAAATGAAGGATACTTTTTCAGTCTGAACGAGTCAATTTTGTATTTTTTTCAATACCAGATCTTTGTGACAATGCGCTTTACAACTGTGTAATTTACAGAAAGTTGACAACTTTATCTATCAAACCTATCTAAGGGTTTTTCAATCTGTCAAACTTCATAAAAAATAAGAAAAGAGCATAAGCACCATTTCACAAGGGACACTTAAATTACAGTCACAAATGCCTTAATGGACACACGTGTTATTCAACATGGACACCAAAATTACCGTCACACATGCCTTAATGGTCACGTGTGTTATTCAACAGGGACACCAAAATTACCGTCACACATTCCTTAATGGACACGTGTATTATTCAAAAGGATCACTAAAAATACAGATACTTGCCTTAATGGTCACATGTATTATTCAATAGGGACACTAAAGTTATAGTCACACATGCCTTAATGGTCACATGTATTATTCAACAGGGTTACTAAATTACCGTCAGACATGCCCTAATGACACGGGCCTTAATGGTCACATGTATTATTCAATCACTAGTCTCAGGTAGCCCTTTTTACAAATGACTGCGTAGAAAAAATTCTCCTAGAAATGAACCTCTATTCGGCAATCACCTTTCTTTTGCTGCCACTTTTCCAAGTTTCAAGAGGTAGCTAGTTAAGACTGTTCGACTGCTTTAAAAACATGTTACAGACTTTCAGAAAATTGTCGTTTAGACGCTTCGTCTACAACGAGTTCCAACTGATTCCTGCACCAAACTTTAAACATTTCGCCACAAATATTGAACATATATATATATATATATATATATATATATATATATATATATATATATATATATATATGAAAACTTTTTACCCCTGGGAAAAAGTGCTAGCGTCAGCAATGATAAACAGGGACAGCCTATCTTGTGCTGAAAAATGGCGTTAAACCCTAAAACAACAAAAACAACAGTTGCAGTGACAATGACCTCTTGACCCTGACATCAATAGGCTTTTTCCTCACTCCAGGTGCAAGCCATCCAACAATTTTTAACTCTAGATGGTGAACAATTCGAGTTACTGTGCAGAAACCAATTGGTAATGGACGCACAGAGAGAAGACCAGATTGATGAACGGACAGACATCATAGTATAATATGCTCTGCATTATGGCAGGCATACACAAATACAGCTCACACTGACGTAACTGTATAAATACTTCCTCATAATACCATCTTCGCTAGACAAGGTTCCGATGTGCAAACCCTATCTACACCTTTGCGGATCGATCAGATAATTCAGTTGTTATGTATATTTAATTTAATTGTTTGTTTGTTAGTTTTAATTTTTTTTATTCCATTACATGCTATTGTAATGTAACATTGTTTACTGGACTTGACCTTGTCCAGAACTCAGTTGTGCTTTAATATCTGGCACTTTAAATTGTATTATGTTGTGTCCACTTTGGACTGAATTTTATTTCTTCAAGTTATCGAATTCAAGTGATTATTTTCTCTGGAAATACAAAAATGCTCTGACAAAATTCTTGGATAAAGACATTCATTGGAATTTATAATGAATTCAAACCTGGAATAATATTTCTGGGATTCAACAAGAGACTGCTGACACATCAGTACGACGCAGGCCATAACAGGCACGTCTTCGCCTTCAATTTTAAAACTCTTTGGGACTTGAACTGAATTTTTATTCAGGACTTTTTATTACCAGCACTGGTGTCTTTAATTCTTGGATTATTTTTGGATTTAATTCGCAGAACCGTAAGTTCTTTTTTCTCATTTTTCATTTTGTATTCTAGAGAAATAAATTATTTGTTAAATTTTACAAAGCTTGTTGTCTTCACTCTTTTCTGTTACTTATTTTAAGAGCATAGACTCGTAACACAGTGCTTTGGGTCTGTGAATTTCACTGGATGCGGTCAGAAGCCATCGCATCAAATCTGAACACTGTTCCTACCTGATCGATACAAGGAAAGCACACAACTGGAATGATCTAATTAATAAGCAATTTTCCACTGCCGGCCCGTGTTTGTACAAACACATCATTTCCCTCAAAAACACCGGTAATGGCTTCTCTCTGATACACAGTCATATTTTCGATGTTAAACTTACAAAATATACTTATGATGACTATTGCTTCCAACATTTTCAACCGATGTACAAAGTAGCAATGCACCGCTGTTACATGATAGCGGTTACTTGGCATTACATATTTAGGGAGACAACTCATGAAATCCAAAAGATGTCGCTATGACAAAGCACTCAAATGTCTGATCGATCCACCAACGTATAGATAGGGTTAACATATAGGTACTTGGCTAGCGAAGTTGTCATAATCCAACTTGTCAAAGATCTTAAAGAAATGAGCTTAATAAATCTGTTAAATAAAAGTTCATAAACGAAGCTCCCTGAGCGGTAACAAGCTTGGCTAATCAGATGCAAGCTAACCCCAATAATAAAAATGTTGATGTCATTCATAATCAACCTCTGGATCTTAACGATGTAAACGTAAATACCGAATCTAATCAAAGTCGGTTCATAAATGAAGCCTCCAAGCTCAGCCAATCATATGCAAGATCACCTCATTAATATGCATGGATGTTACTCATAATCCAATTCAATCTAGATCTTGATGATATCAGTCTAAATTCAGAATGAGATCGAAATAGGTTCAAACACGATACCTCCAGATGTGTGATTATCTCAGCCAATACCTTGCAATATAACCTTATTAATATATGCCGCTCATAATCAAACACGTAAGAGATCTTGATCATGTAAGGATAAGTATCAAATCTCATAAAAACTGGTTTACATGAGGTCTCCACAGCCGTGACAAGCTCGGCTAATCAGATAAGAGATCACCTTAATTTTATGCGTGGGCATCATTCATGTCTGAAAACCCGTCAGAGATACTGATGATTTAAACATGCATTCCAAGTCTGAATAAAATCAGATCAGACATGGCACCCAGAATGGTAACAAACTCAGCCAATCTGGTGCAGGATCGCATCTGTTATGAAATTTTTTAAAAATTCCTAATACATTATTAATATGCATGGATTTTGCTCATATTTAAAAATGCAAGAGATATTTAAGATATAAATTTGTAATTCATGTCTGATCAAAACTGGATC
>JAECUM010011779.1:0-57304 GCA_016617855.1 Megalonaias nervosa | reverse complement strand
TATATATATATATATATATATATTTGCAGTATATTTGACCCATGCTGCGGGCGCCCATGTTTGTAACCCATGCTAGCGGAAAGATTATCATTTGCACTCACAGTGAATGTATTTTAACATAATGATTTTTATTTGCGAGATACCGTCGTATAGCTAACCTGGATACAATACAATCTTGGTCAGTTTGTACCTTGTAACTTATCATGCGTGAATGGTAGGTACCTTCAAGCAGTCGGGTGATATTTTTGTCTCGTTTGCGATTTTGTTATATGACAGTAATGAAACATACGCAAGCCGGCATCCGCTACATATACGGAGTTCGTAGATATATTTTTTCTTAATAAATTTCTCATGATGATAAAAGAAGGAATAAATGATAACAATCCAAGGTTAGTTTCTTTCGTTTTATTTTCAGATAAGTGTATGTTTATAAATTATTTTGTACCGTGCAAGGGGGGGGGGCACAAATTCAACACAAAATTATTTCCTTTCTTATTTGAATGGAATAATGGAGCAAATATGATTGACGATATTGACTAGTAATGACAAGCTTTTAACTTACGCGCTCACACACTAAGACAACTTGAAAAAATAAAAACAAACAATAAAATTAACTGGTAAGAGCTTCATATTCCAGCAGCTAAACACTGACAAATGCTTAACATTATTCTCTCTCTCTCTCTCTCTCTCTCTCTCTCTCTCTCTCTCTCATATGTGTAATCGAGTGTGTATTATATGCAGCAGTGTTACAACCTAAAACCAAAAATTAAATATATTTGTTATAATATCTCTGTACACTATCCTTAGAAAAATGTAAACGTATTCTGCAGAATATTGTTTTATAAATCAATATTGATAATTTGACCGGAAGACTTAAATTGAGAATGTCGTTGTGCAGATGCATATACGTTTTTAGCATAAAAAATGTATATAAATATTTTAATTAGAAAGAGCAAGATATGTCAGTTTGTGTTTTCTCTCATATATATGTACGTTACGAAATATGATTATTTTCTTTGAAAGAAAATCAAGATAGTTTGTTTAAATTTGTTTTTCTTTCCTAAACCCTATCTTACATAGTATCTACTTGTTGTTTGAAGAAAAACCCGGCATAAATGATACAACTTTCCCATCCCCCACCCTATTCGATCCCACAGCTTGAATCCACTTTTGTTCTGGTAAAAAGGGTTTTCGGAAAAAGAAAGAACCCTTTTTCCTATCATCACTCTTTTGGTTACATCCATATGCTATACAGTGCACCATATTTGCTGTCCAAAAGCACGATCGTAAGATATATCACATAGACATTTACGTAGGGAAATAAAACACTTGAATGGCTAGGTTGAATAGAGGGGATAAATGTACGACATTTCCCTTTATGGCACGCGGAAAATGCCGATTGCTTACGGAGATTGCCGAATAATTTTTTCATTTAAAAAAGCGGATTTTTAAGTCTAATTAAACATTTTTATGGTGTGCATACATAACAAATGCGTTTTGTTTATGACTATAACAATATCACACGTTTGTACAATACAGGTGGCCAGTGACCTTTAATTCATTACTGTATGTATTAAACATTCCACCAGCACAATTGTAACAAACTTTAATGTATATCTATATAGACGCTGATGGTCAATCAACTAAATGCAAATAAAGATCTTCATTTATTTTGGCAAAAATAATAATGAGAATAAAGTGCCAAATACTATGATGATCCCCATGTAAAATGTTTGGAATCTTGTGATAATCTCTCTACATATGTCTTTCTGTTAATGCTGTAGGTCTATATATTTTTATCTATATATCCGCCTGTTGTGTGTAATTTGTGTTCATGAAGTGAGACGAAAGTCCTTGATCAGAGATGGTAATGTAATTGTCCATACAAATTACTGGCATACTTCTGTAATCACTTATTTGGTGTCTTATAATGGGGATTAAGGCACAATGTACAAAATATAATGCAAAATGCAAAGTGAATCGCTTGACACGTTTACTTATATATCTTTTTTTCCACGTGCTTATATATAAATCCAAGACAGATTGACTGTCCATCCATA
Source organism: Megalonaias nervosa (assembly GCA_016617855.1). Classification (NCBI taxonomy): domain Eukaryota; kingdom Metazoa; phylum Mollusca; class Bivalvia; order Unionida; family Unionidae; genus Megalonaias; species Megalonaias nervosa. The sequence continues at coordinate 55,244 of JAECUM010011779.1, read as the reverse complement.
TGTATTTGAATATGTAATGTTCTTTAACTTCTCCTGGACAGTTAAAGCTATACAATTTGGCCCAGTAATAGTCATTTGAATAAAGAGCGTGAAAATATTCTTTGTATTTAAATTATGCCCCTGGATGTAGGGGTTGTGGAGGTAGGGGTGACATTGGCTAAATGTCCTGCAACTTCTGGGTGGTGTGTCTCACATGTTTGAGAACTTGTAGTTGTAATTGACTAGACTAAATGGACATGCATTCAAAAGTAAGAGTCAGTACTAGACTGAGTACACACTGAAGTCAGAAGTGTTACAATAATAGACTGAGTGGACACCGTATTCAAAAGTGTGACAATAATAGACTGAGTGGACACTGCATTCAAAAGTAAGTGTCACAATACTAGACTGAGTGGACACTGCATTCAAAAGTAAGTATCACAATACTAGACTGAGTGGAGACTGCATTCCAAATTGTTACAATACTAGACTGAGTGGACACTGCATTCCAAATTGTTACAATACTAGACTGAGTGGACACTGCATTCCAAACTGTTACAATACTAGACTGATTGGACCCTGCATTCCAAATTGTTACAATACTAGACTGATTGGACACTGCATTCCAAATTGTTACAATACTAGACTGAAAGGACACGGCATTCAAAAGTAAGTGTCACAATACTAGACTGAGTGGACACTGCATTCAAAAGTAAGTACCACAATACTAGACTGAGTGGACACTGCATTCAAAAGTGTCACAATAATAGACCGAGTGGACACTGAATTCCTATGTAAGTGTCACAATACCAGGCTGAGCTGACAATGAATTTTAAAAGTTTCACAATATTAGATTGCGGGGACACTGCATTCAAAAGTGCCACAAAATACTAGACTGAGTGGACACTGCATTCAAAAGTATCACAATACTAGACTGAGTGGACACTGCATTCAAAAGTGTGACAACAATAGACTGAGTGGATACTGCATTCAAAAGTAAGTGGGACAATACTAGACTAAGTGGATACTGCATTCAAAAGTAAGTATCACAGTACAAGACTGATTGGACACTGCATTCCAAATTGTTACAATACTAGACTGATTGGACACTGCATTCCAAATTGTTACAATACTAGACTTATTGGACACTGTATTCAAAATTGTTACAATACTAGACTGATTGAACACTGCATTCAAAAGTGTCACAAAATACTAGACTGAGTGGACACTGCATTCAAAAAGTAAGTGTCACAAAATACTAGACTGAGTTGACACCGCATTCAAAAGTAAGCGTCACAAAATATTAGACTGAATGGACACTGCATTCAAAGCAATTGTCTCAGTACAAGACTGACTGGACACTGCATTCAAAAGTAATTGTCGAAATATTAGATTGAGGGACATTGCATCCAAAAGTGTTACATTACTAGACTGAGTGGACACTGCATTCTAAAGTAAGTGTCACAATACTAGACTGAGGGACACTGCATTCGATAGGAAGTGTTACAATAATAGACTGAATGGACACTGTATTCAGAAATAAGTGTCACAATTCTATACAGAGTGAGCTTTGGATCTGTGATGAGAAAAAACTGTTTATCACGATGACATTTGTTATTTAATGTGTATATCCAATATGGAAATTAATATGGACCTACTCTAGCAAAGGCAGTTCTGACCACCTAGCTAAACGATCATATTATATCTTGTACAAATTATTAGGTTGGTCAGCATACACATGCACTAAATACTGTTACTGTTACGCCCCGAATTCCAGATGAAGTACTGAGAAGTTTTCAACATTTATCCCCTTCCGCAACAGAATGGTTACACGTTGCTTATTCATCAATACTTTCAGAACTATTTTTTTAATCCGAAGCATATAGAATGTATTGTGTTGATGTGCCATTAGACCCTGCAGCTACTACTACTATTATTACTACGAAACAAAACACATTGCACTGAGCATATAATAATCACGGATAATACTAGCATGGCATATTTGTGATTAGAATGACCCTGCCTGTAGGGTAGTTCCTTTTGCTGGGAAGTGCAAATTCATCGCTTAAAGAATTAATTGACAAGGGATGAAACGAAGAAATTCTTCGACTTGGCCAGAAATTCTGGAACTCAATTATGATGCATTAACCGTGCGTTGATATTTCCTTTGTGATCTTGAGCTTGCAGTGACTTCTCCAGAATTTTCACAGAGGGAATATTCTCGCTATGACTTTTTGGATTTTCAGTTATTTTGACAGAAACCTTGTTGAAGAGTAAACCTATTACACGTTATTTCAACAAACATATTACGATATAACCTTCAGGTGTTTTTGTGCCGTAAAACACCAACCCAAACTAAACGATGAAACTATGTTCCATTGACAGAGTTGTAATGTTTTCCAACAACTGGCAAATGTGTATCTTTACGATAATTTATCACGGAGTTTTATCATAGTCATGACATTAGTGATTTTATGCATTTCTTCGCGTATTGCACCATTTTTAAAATAATGTGTACCTGTGACTCATATTTGGAGCTTCACAGACGATAGTTGCTGTAGTTGTTTTTGTTCGCTTCTGTTATTTGTGGTAAAATCATGAATATTGCAGACTTTAGTTAATTGTTGAATTTAAAGTCATTTCTGGGTGAAGTAATGCACCTCCGAGTACTGACGTATCCATGATAGTTGGTTACTGTAACCTATATTTCAGGTCAAACGAATTCGGTCGTTTGGTATTTAAGTTAATTTATCTGGCACTCTTCGTATCATTGAACTTGGGGAGTAAATGCATCTCAAAGTTTTTTAAAATTTAATAGATCCATTGTTTGTATGTTGTTTTTTTTTTTTTTTTTAAGAATTGCACACCTTCAGGATAGTACAACCTCTGGCTGGCTGAATGACCGTGTACTTGTTCGTAATACCATTTAAATATATGCTTTTAAGATGCAGCCAGTGTTGATGCAACTGTTTTATGCATTTTATTGGTTGTAATACTGTTTTGTCCTGTTTAGGCTATAAACTAACCAATCTCTATGTCGGTTTTATAGCTTCTATTGTCTTGTTGCCCCAGACCCCGCTGTGAAAATAAGCAGGAATTATATTTTGTCCGATTCTTTAGATTGGTTTTGTTCTTATGCAAGTGGAATCCTACTTCTGTACATTATATAGCAGCATTTAAACATAGCCAGATAATATTGCCAAAAGTTTTGTCTTGCTTTTAAAAGCCAGTTGCATTTGTTTCGATTGACATGGCAGGCATACACGACTCGGCCACTTTAGGAAAGGTAATTGATACATTTACAAGAAGAAAAAAAAAAAAAAAAAAAAAAAACAGATACCACATGATTACGTGATCTCTCCACTTTGTGTATATCGTTTTCAACATGCATTGAAAGACAAACTTGACACTTCGAATGATGGTTTGGAATGTGTATAGGTGTTTTGCAATTTGGTATTTCCCTGGTGATCAGGTTGGAATGTGCGGAAGGTGTGGTGGGTAGGTGCTGGGGTGGATATATATATACGATGGCAGGGGCGGTGTTGCTTTGATTCCGTATTTTTGTTCCATGCAAGCCAACTATTTCCAATACAGGATAATGTGACTGGGTGGGACATCATGCTACATGTCTGCGGCATGATGCCCCAGTGCTAGACATCACTATAAACTGCCACACTGCAGACATCGTGTGCGATATGACTGAAAAATTGTTAAAGCTACGTTAAAAATCATAATCACATCACATTTCCAATACATGAAGCAAAACTTGGGATGACATTTTAATGGGCGGTATCCTTGATCCTGCTCAGTTATGATGGGAGCTCAAATTACTTTGTTTCAAAATGATGAAACTTTATCACGAAGCGCGCACGCGTTTGTGTATGTGACTGAATCAGTAGTCCAACTATTGGAACAATGGAAAGATCTCCCACTCCTCACATTATTTGCCTTGCGTGCGTTGGTATTCTTTAAATTGTTGTATTATGAATCTTGAATATTCTTTATTGTTTCGCCATTGAGAACTATATTTTGAACTACTTTCGTTCACGTGGAACAGTATGGTGGTGGAGGGTGACAATGTCACATTCCGAATAATCTCGGCGTTTGTTGTCGTAATTTATCTGGTGCACTCCGCCAAAGGTGTAGCCACCAAACACATATTGATATGTATTCTTACAACTATTTGGAGGCATTTCACAGTCTGGCGGATCGCCATTTTAGTAAATTATAGAATCTCTATACTTTTCTCACATGAATCATAACATGATGCAATTCACTGATGTGAAACTACCAGCCATTCACTGCAGTTACATTTATGTTAAATACGTCACTGACTAACCAAGCTGGAGACACAGTTTTCTGTTACCAGACCATGACATTGGCTTGGTAATTTGTGCCGAGTACAAGCCAATCCAAACTTTTCACCCATGTACGATTTAACTAAAGAATAAATAAACAATAACCACCATTCGGAACTGAATGTATCCCATCTATCTTCCAAAATGTATTTAAAACACTCGTTATCTCTCCCAATCTGCAATTTTTTTTTTTCTTTTACCCTGTCCACCCTCTCCCCAGTTTGACCAAAGACTAGGGGATTCAGGATAGCCATAGCCCTCCAAAATGTAGCTTCTCATTCAGTAATGTTTACACTTTGATAATTTATGCAGAACATTAGTCCAGTTTCACCGATTCGTTTTGGAAATTTGTTACTGTCTTTATCCTTGCCATTGGTCGATATGTAAATAGTTTTGCCCAGCTTGCAGATGCGTCACCGCCGACAGATGTGTAGATAAATTTATGTTTTGCAGTTCTTGAATGCTATTTAATTCAAGGCCGATGGGGAAAAATCACGAGTTTTATGAAAATCAGTATAATTCATTTGTAGCGAAAACAGGTGTCAGCGCTATGCAAAGGACTGTACGCGATGCCGACATCATAAATGGGATGACTGTATTGTATTGCGAGTTAAACATGGGGATTATCATCATTTCAGACACCTACACGCAGTTTTAACACAGAGGTCTGTAGTTAGGAGTCTTTAAAAGGTCAGATAATGAAAGACACGGTTGTCATCACTGTAAACAACTTAACTCATTATGCTCGGCATAATGCCATATTTCCTTTGACAGAAATTTGAGAGATTCGCATGTTTCAAATGCAAACGACTTCACCTTACATTCGTCACTCTCTGAAAAGTACATATTAACTGGTGAGCACAAAGAACAAATAGGTATTATAATTGTATGATTTAATTTTGATTGTATGGCTGAAACATTTAAGTCGCAAGCATTAAAACAGTCCTTTTAAATAATTCTTGTGTATTTCCCTCCACAGAACAATATTTATTAATGTCCGAGTCTCACACAAGCGCAGCCCCCCACCCTACCCCCGTGATGAAAAGTGAGCTATTTTAAAAATGCACATTACATTTTGTCAACTAACAACTATTGTTTTGCTGAAAGATAGGAACATGAAACTTGCCATATTTATTCCTGAGATGTCACCAATAAATTTTACAGTTTGAAAAGGAATGGAATAGATGAGGTTCATGTAGATCAAAGGTAAAAGGTTAAAATATTCACTTGTTGTTTGATATAGAAAAAAGCGAATTTGCTTTGTCATTTATTTTGCTAGTTTCATTAGAAAAAAAATGAAAAGAAACATTTTCACTATATATTTCTTTCACTTAATGCAACGGTTTATTTAAGTTGACATCACTCTTATATTCTAAGACTTCTAATTTCCCCTTAATTAATTGTCATTATACACGCGATACTGCCCCAAGGCATATTGTGTAAACATGAGCAAACTAAGAATAAGTAGCTTATTTTTTTTTTGCATAACATCAATGTTAATGTACCATTTTTTCAGAACTTCATACATAATGATATGAAAATAAGACAAATAATTGCATAAATTTTCATATTGGTTTCAAGGTGGCGCTCTACAATTTCGTAATTTGCATAGGGTTAGAATTTTAAAGAAAAAGAATTCCCCCGGGTTTTCTCACTGGTTATACTGGCTATTTAAAAAAAGACATTCTATATCTTAGGTATTGTTCAAAGAGCTTTTAATTCCTTTTATTTTGGTGTATGATTGATGGGTGATATATTTGTTATAGAGTATACGGCCTGGCCTTACTCCAGATGTGTACCTCTCAAAAAACTTTTAGTTCCACTTGGTCATTTTCGCTTCCTGGACTTCAGAGGTAAATTGAAAGAAAGGGCCGTTATCTTTTTTTTTTTATATTTTATATATTTGGTAATTCATTCATTGCACTTTCAGGAGCTGGTATTGTATATTCTGGCAAAATTCATTTTCCCTATTTTAATATCTGCTAAAGAAAGTGTACTTTAGACAAATTCAGGCTGATTTTTTTTAGTAGAAGGGAACAGTCATTTTAGTTAGCTGTGTGCTTAGATCATGTACAGTTTACAGAAATACAATATCCAAAGAAATTGCAGCCACAGTACATCAAAGTAGCATGAAAGTATGCCAACATTCTCTCCATCGTGCATGTTTCAAATGCGAACAACTTCACCTTACATACGTCACTTTCTCAAAAGTACATAATAACTGGTGAACTATATCCTCGAAGCGGCTGGATTTCTAATGATGTCTCGGAGCGTGTTTACTGGATCCTGTTATTGATGGCGTAAAACCAGGTACACACTTTTAACCAGTTTTGCCCTCTTTTTAAGAAAGCGATAAAACTTAACGACTTTAAAATTTTCTTTGTCCTGCCGTCTATCTTCCGACTTCCTATTACGGTAAGTAGTATATCAATAATCAGGGCCGGATCAGGTCAAGTGTTGGAGGGTGTGGGGTTTCCAAAATTTCGAAAGGGCCCGGAGAATTTTCTCGAAAGGGCACCAAAGCGAAAATCTTTGTGTCTGTTTACTTAAAGTGTGCATAATACCTAAAAAAAAAAAAAAAGAAAAACGTGCGCAAGAATAAAACTATGGTTAAATTTTAAGTGACCGGTGATTGTATGTTTGTCCGTGTACTATTTTTTAGCCTGGAGGTGGTTTCCGGAAAACCTGGACCTCCTTCGGCCCTGAATACAAAATTGCCATTTCTTCTATTCCTATATACGTATGGTACATTTTGCGCGTGTGATGGTTTCGGCTGAACGACAGTTTTCAGCACATAATAGGCTATATTTGGTGACCAGTATAACTGGTGGAGGAAGAATCCACTGAAAACCCCAGTAAGGATTACGGACCCACATTGGCGGAGCCAGAGACTCATACTCACGGGAACAGAGGTGAGATAGCAGTTGTTGGTAAAGGGGAGCGCTTTAAGTCATGTGGATTACGCATGCACCTAACATAAATGGACTCATCTGACATTGTCAATGAAGTGATTATGCTAATAACGTGAAAACCACCGCTACGGTGGCTTAGTGAATATAAATAAATACGTAAATAACACCATCTAACTCACGGCCGTTCCGGTGGCCTTATGATTAGAGCGTCCACCTCGAATGCGGGAGGTCGAGGTTTGAACCCCGGTCGAGTCATACCAAAGACTTATAAAAATGGTACTAATAGCTGCCTCGCTAGGTTCTCAGCATTAAGAGGTTAGTGTTAGGACTGGTCGGCTGGGTGTAAGGATAATGTGAATGGGTGGGACATAATGCTATATGTCTGCGGCATGATGCCCCAGTGCTAGACATCATTCTAAACTGCCACACTGCAGACATCGTAGCGATATGACTGAAATTTTTTTAAAGCTACGTTAAAAATCCAAATCACACTCACACACACCATTTTAAATCCAGTCTATAGTGAATAGTGTTTTATAACGCATTGCCAAAACTATTAGGGAAGTGTCAACAATTAGCAATTAAGAGAAAGGAACGGTCTTACTCGGAATTCCTGTCGATTCTTTTAATCCACAGAGTCTCGTTCTTTTCTGGGTTGACAGAACGACAGAGATAGCTCTGATTGAATGATATATATAAATGGGATATAGGAAGAAGAAATCTTGCAGTTCGCTTCAGCAAAACTTCATCATCAGCTAGTTCATCCCTAACCCCACCCCCATTTGAGCTTTTTTTAATCTAATTTTCAGACTGTAGAGAGAATTGTTTCGGATACCATCAGCAGCTTCAGAAAACTCAGGATTCGTCCTAAAAGGTAAGCACAGAGTGAGAATGAACACGATTTATCTAATATGGAATAGGTAAAACCTAGTAACAAACGAAGCTTGATAGATGTATGTGTATTGACGTCATGGAGATACGACGCTTTGACGCTTTGTGTGACATGTTTTTTGTCTTTTGGGGGTTTTTGGAGGGGGTATTTGTTTTGTTTTATTTTTGTTTTTTCCTGTATCATATTCTAGAGCGGCATGAAATATTTACTCATATTATCGTTGTATTAAAAATAAGAGTTCAAATCTTTAAGAATATTTAATAGCATGTAAGTATCATGACCGAGGAAATAATCTACGATCAGACGACACGAACACTTACTTGCTTTCCTTCGTTCTTTTCCGTATTGGGACATGCATCAAACACCAGACAGTAATGGCAGCAATTATCTGCACATCCGGTGCTATGTTTTCATACATCTAGGTGAATAAGAGGACTTGTTGTTTTGGATTTAATGCCATTTTTCAGCACACGATATGCTATATATGCATGGCGGCCGATATAACTGGTAGAGGACGAACCTGGGAAAATCCCGGTAAGAACCACCCACTAGCTTTCTCACACACCTACATGAGCCGAGCCCGAGACTCGAACCCACGCGGACAGAGGTGAGATGGCATTGGTTGACAAAGGAAAGCGCATTAGACAACTCGGCCATACGGGGCTCCGAACACTAATGATAGAGAAAACAGTGAACCAGTCTAGAAATGGGTATATACACATCCGCTGACCAAATCATATGCCCCAAATAAACATTTGGAACGAATGAACTCGCATGTGATTGGTTCTTCTGTGTTGATGTGGCAGCCGATTATCGGTCGGTGGGGCCGTTATTCCACCCTCAAGATCAAAATGTTGCTTCAGACAATGCCTCGTGTCCTGACCTTCGGGTGGAATTTTCCTATGTTACAATGGTGGATTCTGTTAATTCCAGTACTATTAATGTTCAAGCTCATTTTTGTGTTTCTTTCTTTTTACCAGATATATAACTTTGTCTTTGATTGACCCCGAATGGCTGGATTGTTGAAACTCAAAAAAATAACTATTATCGAATTAAGAATGTCCTTTTTTACAAAATATGTTAGCTTTTGTTAACCGTCGGTAAGTACTGTTGGTGGATTCAAACCAAATTTAGTGAAATGCATGGTATCTCTCTTGTAGCGCATAATATGATGCAACTGCGCTTGGTGGAATAAGACACAAGAGAATTTTTTTTTTTTTTTTTTTTTTTACATTTAATTAGACTCTAAGAATTCTAGTTCTACATGCTGCCTCTCTGCAGTGTCTGTCTGTTGGATTAAACTCGCGTTCGCCCATTTGGCCATGTGCGACTGATTAATGATGGCAGAACTAACTGCTTCGGTTCTCGACGGGTAGCGGGTAAATTAATGTCGCTACCCGTCACTTTAATGTACGACTCTCTGCAATATGGTTGACCCTAGATTATAAAGGATCCTAGCGGACTTCAGAAAAGCATTCCCTGAAGACTTGTCTAGAGTTGATGTAGAGCTCAACTTGGGGTCTGACAGTGTTAGCAGCCACCATTATCTGCCTCTAGCAGACATACAAAAAAGCACATAACCTAAATTCCACAAATGGACTATAGCCATATATCCATTCTCCATGCACTCTTTTGCAATCTTCAATGTGCATTAGGTTTTCTAAAAATATTATATTAAGTGGGAAATTACATGTAAAATATATCCTTAGGAGATAATTAATTCCAAATTAAACTGTAAACACTGAACTTTATTTTAAGTAATTTACACCTACTAAGAGAACCACTAATTTCACAAAAATGTTCACCAAACTAAATGGTTGACTATAAAGGTAAACTTGCTATCATTGATTTATTGTTAGTATATTAACACACATTCCACCAATACAATGGCTCAGTGTTTCAGAGGCCTCCAAGCCTGAACTGTAACCTAACTCTATTTGGGACTGAGTGGCTAAAGATAGCACTATGTTTAACAGGACTCACAGCCGCTAAATTTAACTATAAATAAACATGTACCCCACTATCATAAACACACAATTATAAAATTTATAAAGACAATTTAGAGTATTGCAAACAAATGTATCGTCTCATTTAAAACTTAGATAAATACTATACCACCTGAAATAATTAAATTCACCCCTATACTATCTCCATGGCTTTTGATTATGACCATTCTTGTTATTAGCTTGTGTAGCTAATTGAGCACATAACACATAAGCCTCGTTTCCACATATCAGCATTTTGTTATGGATTCAAATCCAACCAGGTGTACACAATCAATGTATACTTAAAATAATGAAAGGTCACTAAAACGTACGCCATTATAATTAAAAAAAAAATATCTTTATATAACTCAGTTTTGCATACACTGTTGCTTAGCAACCATTAATATAGATACTTTGAATATACATCATTCGCTATTCTTCTCTCAACCATCGAAGTTACACCTACCCATAATTCCTCTTCCAAATGAATATGTACACTTTTATTTATATTAGCAATGTATTGTTCACGTTAAGTAAAGAATATTACATGTTTTGTTTCTTTCTTTTTCGTCCTTTATTTTCTTTTCGTATTTATTTTTTTTTTTTGCTCTACCGGTCATAAAGCCGGGGGGGCGGCATAGTTGTTTTTTTTTTTTTTTTCAAACAATTGCAATTGCTCTGACATTTTTTAAAATATTTTTGAAGCATTGTTTACGTTGTGTTACGACACATGATATATGTAACGGAGCTTAGGTTACGACCCCTGGCTCAGGGTTCCGGGATAGTGGTGGTCTAAATATGGTTGGGGTGGTGGCGAGTATGTGATAAAAATCGTGAGGATTTGCTATGGCATGCCATGCAAGTAGCTTTAATTTTCGAATTGTTGTAGGCAACCGTGCTTGAAGGCGACAAAGTCAGAATTTAAGAAACGTTTCAATAAAATGTTGCTTTAATTTTCATCAACTATGCCCCATTGCCATCCGATTTAATTGACACTTAGCGCCCCCTATTGATGACCTTTTGTGCAATGTTTGAAGAGTCTGCATATCGAAACACGATATATAACTACGTTTCGCACGTTTATAACTACGTAAATGAGTATTTGTTTCGCTCAACCATTACAATACTAATGATTCATTTTGCCTTTATATCTTTAACTGTTGTGAAAATCAACTGAAACGTAACATTTAAGAGCAATATTATTTAGTTACTATTATACAGTCTGTTATGATTTGCGCATTACATACATGACGAGAATCTTAAATATTTTGGATGAGATTCATCAGCCCGAGTGAGTTACTAGGAAAAGGATGGATCGATACAGTATTAGTAAGAGCAGCATTTTTAGGTATAGGTATTTATGATCGATGACAATCAGCGTGAACAATTTCTATGTATTTACAGGGAGACTGTTTCCAATTTTCGACGGGAATACAAGTCTGCTGACCCGTTACCATCACTGAAGGAACTTCTGTGTCTGGGATCGACATTTTTAGAAACAAAATAGAAGGATTCGTTGTCTGTATACAGAAATTTCTGCGTTCTACATTTGTTGCAGTGTTTTCATTTTCTGCAGCCTGCCACCACAGTTTGACTGAAATTCACTAAAGCTAGTGTTGTTATAAGATCCTATAGTGTTGGCAACTTCAAGGCGCAATCCTCTTCACAACTGGACGAGGAGAGTATCACTAAAACTAGTGGTAAGTAAATATATTTACCACATACGGAAACATGTTTTCATTACGTAGAATGTAAGGGTTTTCATTGTATTTAACTTTTACCAATAATGTAGTTATATCCGTACTGTTGTGGATATATTATGCGCAAAGTCATGTCCCTTCGTCCGTCAGATGGTGCGTTCTACCATTCGTCCTTACGCAAGTCCACCCGTCACTGTTGTCCTTGCAACCTGAGCTTGACTGAGGATGAGTAATTAATGTTTCATATGATGTTTTAGTAGGATGGGCAGATGAAAACAAACGTTTCGGACCCTGGATACAGTCTGAACGGTAGGATGGGGTGGGAGTAAAATAAGTCACATTGTCATGAGTAATAAATGCATTTTGTCTTATCCTAAACTTTATCTACATTGAGAAAGGCTAATCATATTTAGTGTGAAGTTGCATGAAAATGAAAGGTTTCAAATCATATATGCAGTCTGCAACTGTTTTGATGAAGTTTAGGAGTCTAAAGCTTTTACAAAGGTAGTCGCTTATCCCTTTCTTGCCAGAGTGGGGACCTGGCACAGTGAGAGAAGATTGATCGTAAGCTAGCAAGGTATTGTAGAATCAAACCATGGAGAAATTGGCTGTTGACGCTCAGTATAGGCCCAATTTATTTAGTTTCAAACAGTAATTATAACCAACTGCCTTCTCTGCAAGGACACGCAATAATTTCGGGTTTTTTATGCTGAATGATTAATTAAGGAAGAAAATATTCTTCTTAGTGTTCTCACTTACATTCTTCTAAATCTGCAGGAATGTGAGTTAGAGGTGTCCGTTTACCCGTCCGTTTACCAATCGGGAGCCAGTCAGAGGTGCATTTTCAACAGACTATATCGTTTGTAAGCGGTGGGAATGATTGCAATTCGCCTGCCATTGGGGAAAATATTGCTGTATCTGGCACTGATTGTCTGCAGTAACAGTCAGTTGCCTTTTCACTGTCTTTTCAACCCAATACGGTTTATCGAGGGAAAGGAATACTATTTTGGAAATCTAATTATAAATTAAAATTTCATTTTTGTAATTTATGCGCTTTTTAAAATCACTATATTGCTTTAGCCTGCCAAATTATACCCCCTTTAATGTTGCTGTGGTTATGAAATTTCAGTATGATTAGCGTTTTGTGGCAAAGATTGCATGCAAAAGTGGGATTCGTCAAAGTTAATCAAGTACACCTATGTTTTTCTTAAAACTGATCATGTACACCTACGTTTCACCGAAAAGTGGAGCTGGTCAAAGTTAATCATGTACACCGATGTTTTGTCAAAGTTAATCAAGTACATCAATGTTCGACCGAAAAAGTGGGGTTGGTCAAGGATAATCATGTACATATATGTTCGACTGAAAACGTGGGGCTGGTCAAAGCTAATCATGTACACCTATGTTCGATCAAAAAAGTGGGGTTGGTCAAAGCTAATCATGTACGCTTATGTTCAACCGAAAACTTTGGGTTTGTCAAAATTAAGCATGTACACTTATGTTCGACCGAAAATACTGACGCCGTTTAATTACGTTTTTAAGTCAACAAGGCTCTGCTTTCTCAGGCGTATTTATGTATCAGCAGAACCTTTGCCGATTTGTCTTTTTTTTAAATATGTACCCTATTTTGTCTTGTTTTCGTCAGTTTGTGGAGTTTCTTGTCTTTTTTTCGTGAACATTTTTAAACATATTTATTTTCTTGAATCTTTTAAAACAATTGTTAGTTTGGAAAGAAAAAGAAGAAATCATGTGCACAGGTACCGCAGTGTAGTGGAGTGGTACTACAGTATATCGGAGTGGTAATTATCAGTTCTGGAGTTTTGTTCCCAGATCTGAATTATTTGTTTACTTTGAGAGTAGATGGTTGCTCATCTATGAATGGTGGATAGCCTTAAATCACGGTTAATCAACGACGAGAGATCAGTTTAATACAAACGAAAACATTAATAATACTTTCAAAAAACACTGCATTCTGTCTGTCCCTGCTTTAATTTGAAGATTGTACTCGAACTGAAGCAAAGTTTGTTTGATATTACTTTGTATTTGTATCTTTTGATTCAACATGAGTGCTATTTACAAGACTACTTTGCTCTGACATTGCACCTTTCATCTCTCAGTATGGCGATCTACATATGTATATTGATGTATGACTCGCTCAGTCTGACGATCTGCTTATCTATCAGTAATCTCAATTTTTACCTTACCGGCCATCCTTACTGAAATTATAAAACCCTTTATCTATTTGTTAGAATAAGCTGAAAATGACTGGGCCAGATTTGACAAAATCAAAATGATTGGACCAGATTTGACAAAATCAAAATGATTGGACCAGATTTGGCAGAAAGCGTCAGGTATGAAGGTCTTCGAGTTTTACAAAGTGATTATGGTCTGTTATCAAATATGGTTCCATAAACTAAACATCTGAAGAAAAGAAGACAATTTAAAACAATTTTTCTTATATTGTAAGCGTCTTACTATTTGGTCAATTGCGCATGTGTTTGGTTAGTGGACGGCTACCGTGCGATATCATGATTGCTTGTGCACCGTGGTTATAGATGAAATACGTTAGCAGTGTACTTATTTTAATTTTCAGAACATAATATTTTGTTTCTTCAAGGTACGTGATAATAGGCATGTACCGATTTCTTGTTGTCAACGTTTGTGTTTAGAATTTTCCCACCACCGATGATATTATTACTATCGGAAAAAGTTTAAATAGTTTAATTGCGCCATCGAAATCCTATTGTTATTGTCATTCAGTAGTTGCTGACTTCCGACGATTGCACATATTGATGACATCCTTCCCGTCCACTTTCTCCACACCCATACACCCACACATGTGAATGTATCAGTATGATCAGCTTCAGTTATTGCATCATAGCCGTACGTCTTTACACTATCACGATCACTTTGGTCTGTTGTAACGATCCGGCACACCGTTACTATAATTAGATAAACCTATAAACGACTTCTCTAAAATTGATCATAAATTTGAGCGAATTAAGTCCATTAATGTTCCTTTTTTTCTCACCATTTTGTCGATGCATCTTAGAATGTGGCTGTTGTTACTAAATTAGGAAAACCTTTGCACTACTCTGTATATATTTGTTGGATGAATCAACATTTTCTAATGACATTTGCGAAATAGGGGTTTCGTCGGATAGCACAACCACATCACTGACTTCTCATAAAAGAAGGTTACTGTCAATTAAAGTTGACTCTCGTTTCTTTTTATTGTGTAATGGGGTCAAAAATGTATCGAAACTTCTATTATACTTTTAATACTGAGAAAATTAGTTCGCGTTATGAATTTTGAAAGTAGTGAATTCTGATTCCAGGATTATTACATAAAATAGAAGTTGTAATTCACTTATAAGGACTTCTGTTACAGAGAGGTAAAGGAATCGGACGAAGGGAAGCACCCTTCGCACTCCAGTTGAACATCGTAGCTCGATTTGGTCCATATCTTGTCTAAACATCTTGATGACATTCAAGAAAAGAGAATCGCTGCTTTGTCAGAAAAATTTCCAATACATTTAAGTGGTGAGACTTGAATAAGTTTTAAAAATGAGTTCGGTAAATGAGATTATCATGAGAATGAAAACAATTACGTGTGTTAAATTACGTGTGTTATGATATTGATTTAAATCCTGAGAAACGAGCAAATTTTAATTATCCTTGTATCTCGTAACACACTTGTATAAAAACCTTACGCCAGCGGCAGATTACAGTCAACCATTACGACAACACAAAATTCAAGTACTTTCCAACGCTTTACGCGGCGGTAAAAACTGGTTTCGATTACAAAGTTGTCGACAGAACTCGGCAATTTATTCCGCGGGGAGGGGATATTATCAGCCGCCCGTAGACTTGTCTAATTATGTGACCAAGGGCAACATCGAGGCATTTGATGACGTGTTCCTGATTGCCTGGTGGCGTTTTCCGTCTCTATGATGTCATAAAAAGGTCGGGTGTGGACATTTCTGTGATCGTTATCAAGCCCTAACACTCTTGCATACAAACACACACCAGCGGCATATTACAGTCAAAAAATACGACGGCATCAAACGACCATGACGAGCTCAGGGTTCTGAAGGCTGGGGAGACAATGACCGGCACCTTATACATAGGCAACTACCTTGGTTCTTAAGGCTAGGAACACGGTGACTTGTCCCCTTCAGCATGGATTGATAATGTATTTGGCATATTCTGCTGAACTCCAAGATGCAGCCGTCAAAAATATGTTGACAACAACACCATAAAAGAGATGACAAGACCATACAAATTACGTTGATTTAGAAGACACAAAAAGGGTTCTCAAGGCCTTTAACAGGATGACCCACACCCTGTGCATGGATGGCATCAAAACTGTGTCGCTGGCAACGCCAGTCGAGGAGAAGGACGCTGCCACTAAACGACATGTAGATGATGTAGTAATAACAATGCTCTCACATCAAACAGAATACTGGTTAGTAAGTCAGGCAATATTATGACCGGTACCTTCAACGTGGGTAGCAACAAAATCGCACCCTTAGCAGACCGTGCTCTGGGACGCAGCTGAAATAAATGTCGGCAAATGCTGCTGACAGTTATCTAGACTGTACTGCAACTTCAGCCATAAGTGAAACAAACATAACGGTTCTGAAGTCCGGAGTCGCCATTTTCAGCGCCCTTAAGACGGGTTTCGACAAAATTTCTGCCATGGCATTTTCTGCTAAGACCCTTAACGCGGCCAAAACAAATATTTGGACGATTCAACGTGGCAAACCGTGCCACAACATGACTTGGTTCTCTAGGCTGGTGATACCTTGATGGGCAACATAAAACTGGGTGGAAAAGATAGTAGTTTCGCTGGCAGATCCGACCGGGGGGTGGGGGTGGGGGGACTCGGCCACAAAAGATTACAGCTGCTGTTATTAATCTGGATAACGTTTTGCTTCACCAAAGAGTTAGATCCTCTTTTTTAGTTTCCATGGTCGATGTTGCTGTGTTTGACAAACATGGATGACAAAAATTTTAGTGCTTGGCATCCCCAATTCCGGTCCAAGACGCGTCACAAAAAGGTATGTTGACGCCACATACTAAGGCTAACAAAGCGCGCCTGTTGGTTGGCTAGACTGGTGACACCTTGACCGGCACTCTCAACATGGGCGGCAGCAAGATTGGAGGCTTGTCAGCACCAAACGTGCCACAAGACGTGACAACAAAAAGTTATGTTGAGTTGCTCGCGAACAACATTTGGCGTATCAAAACCAGTATTGACCTCATCCTGTCTCTACAGTCAATAAAAGACGATTGTGGTTACTTTATTAGTACTAGTGGGGGATGATTTTTTAAAAAGTTATTTCTACACGAACATGTATTTGTTCAAGAACTATAAATCCATGCAGATAAAATTACAATATGTTCCTGCAATGCGCAGTAGAAGTGTGATAAGTTCAATTTAGCAACAAAAGAAACCCCACCATTTATCATTTAGTTTTGAATTTTCCTCTGTGGAAAGAGAAGGTTTGAGAAATTTGCATAAAAGCGAAAACAGCGCTTCTTCTTCTTATTACCCCCACAAACAAGAGCGCATAAAATTGTAGTCTCATCCAATTATCGTCTTTAAAGATTTATAGCTGTACACATTATACGAACTTACATTTCAGCTTGCACAGGTATGTCTCTAACGTGTTTGGCCGCTGTGAAAAACACAAAGCCGGTGACATGAATGTTCTTTCAAAATTTGCAGGAAAGGTCGACATCACGGCATATAACACCGCGCAAGCGACGATGATTTAGAAAATTTCTAAGCCTCAGGCGTATACGTTACTTCGCTCATTACCAAACCAGCCAATGTAGCTGCAGATCGCCGTTGTTTGGACGCCAATGGTGCACTAATGATTTTATCAAAAACTTTGTTGATACCAGTGTCGTTTGGAGTGTCACAAAAACCGGCGTAACGAAGCAGTGCGCGCTGGCGATGGACAAGAACCCAATCAGACAAAGCTTACAAAATTCCAATGACCGAGAGGATACAGCCACGCAGAACGTTGTAAGCAGCGGGATTCCAGATTCTCCGAATATGCTGCGGAGACGAGGCCGTTTATTTTAATGCATGCAGAGTGGACAAAAGAACTTCCAGTAGCCGACAACTATCGTAATGTTTACAAATGTGAATGCCATCAACAGGCGCCTGACACCAAAGTTTTCTTCTTGAAAGCCGTTGCAAATTCGATTAGTAAATCTACTGGTCCTAATGAGTCTGTTTTTCCACTGGCGTACGAATCAAAAACCTTTGGCTGTTTTTGCTTGACACAAGTACCGACACTATAGTCATCATCAAAGTCAGTTTTTACTTTATTAATCTGCGTGCCTACATAGCAATGGACCATGGGCGTCGCTTTTGATCCATGCACACGGAGTCTCTCAGGCACAAAGCGATACTGGTGGTCTGGCTTCTGAAAGCCAGATTAGTCCACGAAAGTTTTTCAGCCAGTTTTGTACTATGTGTTTTACCAGGCGATACCAGGGTCATTAGGTACAGAGGATTCAACATTGATACAACAGAAACACCGGCGACTTTAACCATTTTTGCTTTGAAACTACAGAGCAGTGGCGGCACGCCCAAATGGAACAACCAGCGAGAGGGTGCTGAAATAAATCGGATGGCAGGCGCCATATATCGACAAAGAAAACTATTGGTGTGAGAGTACATGCCTCAAATCGGTGTTACCACACCACAGTTTGAACTCGGGTGGAATGAAAACGCAAAGTGAACTATGAGACATCGAGTACATCCCCAGCCAACCTGAGGCTAGCTAGGCTTTATCAAACTTGTGCTGGCCGATGAGCGTAAAAATCCACCAGAATTATTAGGATGCGATTTTTAGCACAATGCCGATGTGCTCTTTACCAATGCAAGTACCCTGTAGTCTTTCCTTCAGAAAACAACTCGCAACCACTTAACCAATTTAACTGATAGGAGAATGGGTGGGGGCTATATTTTAACGGAAGCGATGTGTCGCATCACGGCCATCGTCCAAAAGAGCCTCCGTATCAGTTAGCCTTCGAATAAAAGGAACTGTTGCTTTATTGTTCGGTGAGCGCGTCGATGGGGTGAATCGAGTTATTGCGGGGCTTTAAATACACGCGAAACTGGTACATATCTTTAACCTCATTACCATTGTACAGGCTTACAAAAATGACGAACTGAGGTATTAGCCAGCCATGTTGCAAGAAATCTGGACGCAGCAGACGAATAAAAATTAAATATTACTTTTTTGATAGAAGAACATGAAAATGTTAACTGCGAACGATAACTTTGTAGACTGCCAAGTTTACCCACCAAGCTTTCGCCAGCCAGATGTATGCATATACAAATTATAATAACAATAAATCACATTTTTATGTTGAAATTTCAGACTTGTAAAATATACATTCACGAATATGTCTTTATAATAGAATTCGATCAAGTCTGCAAATTATTTTCATGTGTTCATTGTTCTTACGCTGAAAATCTTTAAAGTCAGGATTTGGGCTTTCTAAACTCAAGGCCTTTAAATATATTTGAAAATTGATATTTTCATCTTAAGTCCTCGAAAATCATATTGGCTCCTTCCAAACTTATACTAAATTGGCATGAGCTGATTCATCGACGATCTTGTCTTGTTGTGATCCGATCTTAGGTGTTGCCGCTCTGTGTATGTGTGTGTGTGTGTGTGATGGGGGGGGAGCGGGCTTTAATATTTCGTAATTCCGCGTATGATATTCAGTTGTGCTGTCTATATTTGAGGTCAATAGATATCCATTTTTGGCGCCGTGTCAAGCAGAAAGCATGCAAACCCTGTTCGTTTTGTCCTTTAAAAAATTGTTTATTTTGGTTTATGTGTGTTTGTTTTTTTTTAAGGACAGCAAAGGTGTCTCAAACAGACCATACACACTGACTGTAACTGTTCTCTCACGAACGACGTACTGTATTAACAATAGGTGGTAGGGATTTTTTAAATGCTATTTCATCTTGTTCTTACCATGATTTTATCGTTGTTACTGTTCCAAAACGTGCCTAAGATTTAGTACTATATTACACTGTATTAATGTGTGCCTACGTGTGTTAGTACACTACGGCATCATAATTTTGAGCTGTTGTTTTTTTTAAAACTCACAATGCAGGCCTTGACATCGAAATAGGCCATGTACTGCAGGGTACATATATTTACTCGTCTGTTGTTTTATGGGTCTTAATTACTGACATACATGTTTTTGCTGTTAGAGGTTCATTCGCAAGAACAAGGAATTCTTAATGTGCATGTGATGTGATAAACACATAGGCAGCGTTACTAGTAATAGCAGACGATGTCCTGAATCCAGATCTTATCAGAGACGCGTAGCAATTTCTGGTTTGTTTGCGTTGACCTTGAGGTTGCAAATGGGCGGGGCAAAGTCCGCTGTAAAATTTATTATTGGGCATGCTCAAGGACACAATATAAAACCAACACAGTCGCACGCAGATCTAAATCTATGTAAGATTTGCAACGAAATGGTTGGACGACTGAATAGAACTTAAGCTAAGGCATGAACGGTAAGAACAAAATATGCATTTATGTTGCTCTGTACTTGTATTCCCGAGTAGGTACTTTCAGCGCTCAAATCACGTACCCACACACAGAGTAAATATTGTGTATGTTGGAACAAACACAAGATATTCTCTACATTATTTTTATTACATACAGACAAAGCTGTTAACTAAATGAAGGCCAAAATGAACATAAATGAGGGAGACTATAAAGTTACGGTGGCTGGGTAGTGACAATTTTTTTAATATATATCTTGTTTTAACGAAATAATACCTTCTTTAAACAAGGTATTTAGTTTAAACAAGATATATTTTGTTTGAACAAAATAATATCTTGTTTAAACGAAATATATTATTTAAATAGCATTTTAAATCTGTTAGATCACATGTTAATGGGTGTATCGACGGGTTTTGGAGACATTAGCTGGATACAAGTCTGTATTACTACAGTAGCTGGATAGTCCCGTCGCATTGGTGGTTGATATTATCTGCAAGAACATGGCAAGGCTGTGAATTGAAGATAAGAGTGAAGACAGGTACAGTAAATTGGCACGTGGCTGCTTTTTCAAGTATTTCTAGTTGGGAAGGATAGTTTCATCTCAGGTGAAGTAAGAAGAAGAGTTAGCTGCATTTTATTATACACTGAGATATAGCTATGACATTCTTGGGCTTCTAACTTTCGTCCATGCGTTGTCATTAGTAAGAGAACTCTTCAGAGAATATTGCAGAAAAATAGTTTGTATCGACGTTGGAATAATTCTGAGATTTTTTATGTAGCCGTTTTCATTGAGAACAAAATTAATTTTATGGACAATTTGAAAGGCTATAAATGGATGCATCTCAAACATCTTCAACATGGTTATGTTATTCCCAGAGAGACTGAGATTATTGATGAACTGTCTTGATTCTTTTGATGTTCCACGACGGAAGCGAAATCGTCTCATGAGACGACTGTAACCCTCGGCATCCAAAGCTATGTTTGGCACATATATTCCCGTGACAAACTAAAATCTTTGGACTATGTGTTATGGATATTGTGGTGGATTTTCGAGACAGATTCTTCGGATGCAAAAGTCTTTCGTTCTGGCAGCGACCCTCGCATTATCCGTGGACATTATTTACAAGCAATTAAGTCAAGACAGGATGTCCACTGAAGGTAAGAGGAAACCTAAGTACAGAAAATGGACATGAGGTTTATGTGCAAGTATTTTTAGGTGGGGAGGATAGTTTCATTTTATGGAAGAAGTCAATGGAATCAAAGAATATATTCCTGGTGGATCATTTTTAGGCGACAGTGTTCACAATTCTGGATTTTATTGTTTTCGAAATAAGAGGACTTCTTGTAGTGGAAGTCTTATGGAGAAAACTTTGTTACAGTTCTGGTTCACGAAACTTGTCAAGGTAGGAAGCAGTTCAAGAATGGTTCTCGTGCTATAGTTCAACAGATGGCTACATAGCTATCCAGAAATATTGAGTCAGGCAGAAACACAGACGTAGAAAGACAAAAACAGATGCATGCTTACATATATATATTGATACCGAGATACATGTGTACAAAAGTACATTCTACCATTCGAATTTGCGTAAATAAATACGTAGCTATGCATTTACATAAATACATATACACTGACGATCTCCGCCCCCCCCCCCCATAAGAGTACATACATGGCTAGGTATAATGGTTGATGGATAAATCGATGTTAGATATTCAGATATGCAGAAGCTGTCGTAAGTATCAACACTGATGTACTAGGACCGTTTTGATTTGAAAATATGCGAATTATCATGTTATTATTACAGCGGCTATTATACATACTCTCATGATTTTCAACATTTTGGTATATATCTTTTAATGGCTCATGAAATAATAAAGGGGGTCCGAATAACATTTTACTTCGTGATTATCTTCCTACTTATATACATTCATACTTAGACATGCATGTAAATGGGGCTTCACCTTTCGCGACCTTTATTGATATCCTGTGAGATTTTGCCTCAGAATGAAATGTAATGTAGCATTAATTAAATCAAATGCATGAAAAAATTTATGTTCAGAATTATAAGGTGTTTTTATATCTTTCTGGATTGTTGTGATAGGTCATGACCATCGGTTTGTCACTATTTTCCTTGTAACCTAACTTCCTTCTACATAGATCGAGGGAGAGAGATCATATTTGATATCATGTTTGATGAGGATGGGTTGATGATGATCAGATTTGGTATAATGTTTGAGGAGGATGGTGTTTGGCTTTGGTGGCAGGTGTGGGGTGGGGGTGGGGTGGAGGATACAAAATTGTGGATATTTCTCATGGCCTACATTTTTAGTTTCCTTGTGCATGAAATTGGATGAAAAAAAGAAAGAGAAATTATTAAGAGATGTATTTCAGTCAGATTTGGCATGCAGCTTTATACGAGTGAGCTTAATTGCATGTATTCCGCATTATTGTTTAGAAGACGTATGTCCTCTGATTACCTATTCACCTTTGTTTTCCGGAGCATGGCTTTAAGGGGGAATATTGCATTTCAGCCAGAGTTATCACGCACCTTTACAATGTCTTGGATGTTCATTTATCTGAATCATCATTTGAAAGTTACGACCGCGAATTTCCATCTTGTCCATTGTTTGGTTTTCCAAAATAAGTTTATCTGCTTAAGCCGAGCAAATTGTAACGAGTGTGGCCCTTTGCGATGCAACCTAACGTCTATTTAAATCCCTGCCTAGAAAATTAAAGAACAGAGCTCACTGCGATGCAACTTTTGCTATTAATTTCAGCTTAAGGCCATGTCTAACAAATTGTAGAGAGCGTGGTCCTTTGCGATGCACCCATTGCTAATGTCTGATTCTGTTTATCTGTGCTTTTCTTGCTATACACCCTGATGGAAGCTTTTTTGTCACTATCAAATGCGTCTTTTACAGTTGAATTAGCCATAACTCGTGTACACATGCACACGTTTCCTCGTAAATAATGACTGCATACATCAGCGATCTGATGACTCATTCATTTAAGAAAAATTGCCCTTATCCAGATGCTTGCATTCCAAATGATGTGTGTATGATTGGCTCCGTATTAATATTTATTTCCTTCTCAATCGATCTGGTACTTAATAGCGACTGAAAAGAAAGTTGCTCACTTTACTAAATGTTGTTTAATATTTTCTAATGTATAGCACACATAATAGTAGTAATGTATTATGCCATATATTTGCATATCCAACACAGTGTACAATGCTTCAATCACTAACTCATTGCTCGTTACCATCAAAATTGAACGAAAAGAATACTTATCTACATCGAAATGGGGTGGGTGGGGTATTTTTTATATTTTTTTAATACAACATGTGAATTTCCCATTCACTGGGAATTAATGCTTCTTGCGCTCATGTTTTCTGTTTTTAGTTTGTCATGTATACGATTCATTAATCTAAAGCTGCATTCTCTGACAAAAACAAACAAAGAAACAACATATCAAAATTGAAATAATCGTTTAACATCATCTTTATTATTATTTTAGCTCTCTTAAACTTCAGTGAGCCAAATGATGCACCCGAGAAGGGAGATAAAACGTTGAAAAAGACAATTTAGTGTTTTAAATAAAGGAGTTGGTAGTGGCGTTATCATTATATTGTTCGTCGTTCACATGAATAGCGATGTCAACAAACTAGCGAGTATGTTGCGCACATCATCTTCGCTAGCCAAGGTTCCGATGTGATAACCTTTTCTACATCCTGGCGTATCGAGCAGATATTTCTGTGCTTCGGGTCTGTAAATTTTTATTGGATTCGATCGAATACTTCCAAAGTATCCATTTTAGATCTATTGCCTATGTACAATGCACCAAGCTATTGGTTAGCTGGAATTGCATACTATGGGAGGCAACCCATGAAATCCAATAGATGTCGCTAGGACAAAGCACCAGTATATCTGTTCAATCCGCCAAGGTGTAGACAGGGTCATCATATCAGTCTAGCTGTTTTCCCTATTATTTAGTGTCCTTTCTTTAAAATCAAGAACTGCTGTTCTCTCTTGGTATGGTGTGTTATCGATTGCATTTCATCAATTTATACTACTTGTGCCATTAGTGACTCGAGTATATCTCCACATGTTGGTCGTCGTCCATTGCCAGGGCTGACAGGAAAGTCCCTTGCATTCCGTCTCGCTGTTTTTTTTCCGTGCCAATGAGTGTAGTCTCAAAAAGCCTGTGGTAGTACTTGCATTTTTGTTTTCCTCTCGACCGCTCCGGTAGCCTAGTGGTTAGAGCGTCCGCCTCGGATGCGGGAGGTCGTGGGTTCGATCCCCGGCCGAGTCATACCAAAGACTTACAAAAATTGTACTAACAGCTGCCTCGCTTGGCGTTCAGCATTAAGAGGTTAGTGTTAGGACTGGTCGGCCTGGTGTCAGGATAATGTGACTGTGTGGGGCAGCATGCTACATGTCTGCGGCATGATGCCTCAGTGCTAGACATCACTATAAACTGCCACACTGCAGACATCGTTGCGATATGACTGAAAAATTGTTTAAGCTACGTTAAAAATCCAAATCACACACACACACACACACACAGGACAAAGCACCAATATATCTGTTCCATCCGCCAAGGTGGAGATAGGGTTATCATAACAGAAGCGAAGATGGTGGCACATGAACAAGCAACCCATTCAATCGAGGGGTAGTCAATGAAAAGTATGCTCCACCTAAACCTGGTCTACTTACAGGTTTTATAGACCCAATCAAAAATTTTGACAATCATCTGAACATTGTGCCTCTTTACAATTTAACAAAAGCAAGTCTTATCGTCAGAACGCCTGTGTTACTGAATATTAAAATAATTACAGGACGCTAGATCATCTCGCTTTCTGGAATGGTTTGTTCCATACGGGTATTTTGGGGATGTTTTAACTTTTCTGAATTTTGGGGATGTTTTAACTTTTCTGAAGTATAAGTGTAGATCCTTGTCGGACTGTTCTCAGCTTCGTACAGTAAAGGTTTATCATACTAAGAGAAGTGTACGTGACCCACATGCTGTAAATATAACAGTGTGCTGGACAATATTGGAGCGTACTTTATTCCGCTAAGAAATTTGAATATAACAGGATAATTGTGTGCCAGGCAAGTACGATGTAAAGAAAACAATGCACACGTCAAGAATAAATGCCGATGATATTATTATTCTGCGTTTCCGCTTCCTGTGCATTCAACATTCATAATTTGATTATTTGGTTTCTGGTGGGGAGAGAGTAATTTCAAAATAAAATTTATCGTATAAAAGAAAAATAACAATAACTTCCTTGAATTAACGTGATTGTATCTGCTACTTTGATGTCAGTTTTTAGTCGGGCCTGGAAATAAGGCACTTTACAGGGTAGGGGGTCAATTTCATATCTATGTCTGGAAATCTTCATTATCAATCATAGCAGCTAACATTGTAGGCGCATTTGCCTGAGGGTCTTGTTCATTCATCTTTACTTCTTTTTTAACAAGTATTATTTTTTATTTAAGTCATCACCACTTTTTAAACCATTAGATGTTTATCGCCGACTTCTACCAAACTGTGATAAGCTAATTAAGCTGTACATTGTCCAACGTTTACTACTAAAGGTCCGGTTATACGCGATTACAAATTATGTGTCAAGCTGCATAAATGAACTGGCCCAGGTAAGCGATTTTAACTAATGAACCGAAAAAATTATTTCCATGTAGACTGCCCTACATTTATTGCTAATGTTGCAGTTCCACGTGATTATAAAACTCGTGTTTAGGCTGCATAAAATAACCGACCGCAGTATGCGGTTTTAACAAATGTACTTGAAACTATACAGTGCGCTTCGCAGTTCATCTGTTTGCCAAAATAGGTTGGACCTGTTTCCGCTAGGAAAAACCCACGTCAGCCATATCTCAAATTTACATAGACTGTGTTACTGGCTATATCTATATACGTTGTGTTGTGGAGCAGTCAGTGGTTTGTAAGGATTTCTTTGAATGTGCTGTTTAAACAAAACCTAAGTAGACAAAACGTCATGAAAACATCCGACAACATCGCCATTAGACTAATATAGGTCACACCTACCGTATGCACCCGCGTATAAACTCCAGATAGCATATACAATGAAAGCACACATCAACATCATAAGGAATGAAGGTAATGTGTTTCATTTTACAACTTGTGTCAGATGTATTGGGCACATGAGTGATCCTCGAAATACACAAAAATCAAAATGCATGCGCAACATAGGCTGAACAGATTATGCTTTGTCGGTGCGGAACGTCATGAAGTTGAATTTAATCGTGTTATCTCAGAAAAGTTAAATTTGGATCAAAGTAAACTAATATTCAAAATCTTTTTTACCTTTCATTTAAAACTTGCGGGGGGGGGGGGCCATAAGAAACGTACAGAGATATTAAAGTTTAAAATAGACTAATATTACATTCCAAACATACTAATGTGCGACATCTGAGGGGATGTATAGACCGATATATTATTTTTCTTCGTTGATGATTAAAGAAATTGTACCAGTTTGATTTGTCTCGTGTTTTTTCTTTTATTTCTGCATTGATTTTTAGGAAATGCATCGTGTATTTCCAACAGCGTTGCAAACGTTAGCGTTTTGTTTTCTTTTGTTACAGTATGTTCAAATGTTTTTCAGGACAAACTGAAAATTTATACACATGGTCAATGCAAATCTTTACATTGTCTTGCAGTAAATAAGGAATAAGTGCTGTATGCGTCGAGCATAAACTTAGCGACATAAGTTTTTCAGTTTCACCAAAAAGTTACAAAAATGACACATCGGTGTACATCTTGGACACGTAACCGGTATTTCTGACAGATGCTCGATGCGAGCTTAATGTTAAAAGCAATAGCCTGAAGGAAAAAAATAATACCGAGTGATAAAATTTACTTCAGATTACCCCCATGACCTGTTCTAACAGGGCATATAGGGTAGGACATTAATATACAATCTGATTTAAATAGATCTCTACTGTCCGACGTGAAGTTCTCACAGCGACCACTTTGGGGTAATGTTCTGGTGACAAATTAGCCAATGGATTTTCAACTTTCTGAAATCTGAGAGTGAATCACATCGTACGGCACACACTGATGCTCTTCAGGTATACCACTCAGTCTCCCAAACGAGAAGATACAAGATTTCATCTGATTGATAAAATTGGCGACTATGGTAATAACATCGGTTATCAGAACTTGACTCCTGTTAAATCGTCATATAGTTTTAATGATTGGTGTGGACAGTTACACTAACCACAAATATTGTAAATAAATGGTACTAACTAAGGTAAATAGGTTGCTAGTTCACACATTCTGTGACGCCATACAGACAGCTCACGTGAGCGCAAGTTGGACGGGGCAGATTAACCACGATATGCACACGTGTTGTACACAATGCCCTACAAGCTTGAGTGCCAAAAAAGTGCAACCAGAGATACATCAAAGGTATTAATTACGTAAATCTTCCTGATATAAACGTTCAAAAATTACGTCATATATAGCCTTAGGCTTACGATGGAAACCTGTCATTGGACATTTTGATTTCGGGGATTTATTAAATTCATGTAGTCTTGGTCGGGGTGGGTGGACGAATCTAGCTGTTGGAAACCTAAAAGTTTTCTGATGTATGGGCGAAAAGACAACCCATTCCCGAAAAACAACAACAACAAAAAACACCAAACAAAAAAACAATAAAACCAACCCAACAATACATTCCAGCTGGACATTTTATTCAAAATTGCGCTTGTTGGCGCAGACAATAGCCAAAGTCGCTAAAGGTACGATACCAACTGTATATAGACAAGGGTACCCGTCAATGCCATTGACGAGCCCGAATGCAACCTATTTGAGGTTGAATTAATGACAAAAGGAGACTAGCTTGATTCAGAGACAACATTTGTTGTAATTCATTTAGTGATTCGGTACGTTGAAAACAAACATAATTAAGAAAATGTGGGTATTTATTCTAATGACTGAAAATGGACTTTTCCAGCAACCGGATAAAGCTTAGTTTTACCCACCTTTTCCATGGAAACTCCGTTGCAACTGAAACACATGCAAAATAAGGCCTCCATTTGTCATTTTTTTAGTACACACACACCATCTAGTACAGACTGTCATTCATTGATTGTACATCCAGGAGCGTACACAGATCATGCCTTGGTAGTGAACGTCTGATTGGTCGACCTTATTAAGTACGTATTTGATTGGTTGTTAATTTTAGGTTCACGTGAACAACCTCATTAGAGTCAACATAAGTGACCTTGACTATACCGTCGTTTTTATTTGAGGGCAAGACTATTCATTCAACAGTTGCTGAGTTGCACAGAGGAAGACATACTCTCTGAAATCAGTTTGGTACCTGTTATTTTTCTCGTGTTACAAATGAAAGGTATGTTAACATTTTTGCACCGTTTATATTTTACCAATACCTCCAAGTATATAGATCTACATATGAAAAAAAATAATCAGCTGATTGTGAATGATCTGTTGCATGTACCTACTCAGTACACTTAACATTCAGTAAGCGAACTATTTCGTGTGCTTTTAGCAGGTATAGAAAAGAGTATTTTGCATTGCTTTTGCATTAAGCCTTAGCTCCATGTAATAATTTCATTTGAAGTTAGATGCTTGGTCCTCATTTTTTCAGCCGATATCTTTGGTATGTACCCATCAAGTGACTTTAAGAACTTGGCCGTGGTAGCACAGGAGTCTGACGTTTTATCAGTAAAGTACGACGAAATCTCTGACAACATGAAATCACTTTATCGGTATTATAAATGAACACAAGGAGTGCAAGTGTGACCGCAAACCTCTCGACTTTTCTCACGCGTGAAGATAAAGGTTAATTCGCCGGATTAGATTCATGCGATGGTCGTTCGAGAGTTGTGCGTTGATAAGTTACTGTATTTTAAATGGATATGTGTAGCTTCTCAGTCTTTTGGCGATTCTGAAGCGATAAAAGACGTGTGACAAAAGTCTAATCGAGCGAAGGCTGGGGTCACACTTGCACACCTTGTGTTAATTTATAGTACTAATAGGGTGATTTCGTGTTGTCAGAGATTTCATCGTCCATGATTGATAAAAATGTCAGTAGCATGAACCAACCATTTTTTTTATTTGAAAGATAACTCAACCAAATTTTGCACAAATGTAATGCTAGTAGAAAGAAGCATATAAGAGTTTATTTTATGAAAATATGTCCGAAATTGCATTTTTTACGAATTTTTTTCAAACAACGTCAACTTAATACTGTTTTAGAATTATTTATTTTTGTGCCAAAAAGTGGTACCATACCCAGCATTTTTTTTATTTGTAAAGATATCAAAACCAAATTTGACACGTTCATAAAATTTATTTAGTGTTTATTAAATGCTATGTTTTTTTTAAATTTGGACCAAAAGTAGATTTTCTAGGCTTTTTTAGATATAATTATAGCAGTTTTTAACAGCTTTTTTGGTTAGTTTGGGGCAAATGAGCTAGAGACACAAAATTGTAATATGGAGAGATAACCACATAAATAACCACACAAATGTTGCTTCACAGACTTTTTGTGAAGGAACATTTTAATTTACAGGGTCTGTAATCAGAGAATGAGAAAATTATGACAAAAATATTTGAACTTCCATTGTTGCAAAATTTGCAAGATTAGTACTTAACAATCCATGGAAAAAGCAAGCAAATATTGTTCAAGGCATAAAAAGTTTTTTCATTTATACTGTGTTTGTCTCCTTCTTATCTGACAAAAGTTGTCATTTCATACTATGCATGTCATTATACAAGAAATGCAACATTCAGTAAAACCTGTAAATGGATTTTTGTCTATTTACAGCGGGATACATAATGCATTTTTCCTTTGCAAAATACTAAATGTGACAGCTACCAACCATGCTAAATACTCTTTTAATTTAAATATATCCACACACCAATGGTCAGAACAAAAATTTCTTTTCACACCACTGGCACTAGCGTGACTTCACTAGGGCTTCCCCTGCTTTTAAAAAACATTAAACATCAATGTAAGTGCGGAATGTTCGCAGTAATGTTGATTTGTGTCTTTTCATGCCACACTTAGGTACAGAATACTGTGATTTTGTTTAACCTTTCATTCTCCCTGGAATATTCAACCAATCAAATGTTATTCGATGCTGAAACATAAAGTCTGTGTCCAAAACACCAAATGTCTCAGGCAGCCATCATCTTTGAAATATCAACTTCCGGTTTCCATACACACGATCCCTCAGTTGAAATCAAAGTAAGTTCAAACACTTTACGGTAATTACACATAAAATCCTTGAAGGAATATATTGTTCATCGATTGAGCTTCAGAGCTATGCTAAAATTAAATTGGTGCAGAAGCTCTTGCTAATGAAATCAAGTTTCTGAAATTTTCAAAACAATCGGAATCCTTGATTCCAGTAAGCTTTTGGACCTTAATGTGACTGCACCACAAGTTTAATGTATCAAGAACTTATATTGGATGTTAATTTTATACAGCCAATAAAAATAAACGTAAGAAACAGCGTAATAGAACACCCCTGAGAGGCCAGTAAATATGGATATGAAAGTGAGGCTTGTTTTTTTTTTAGTGTGGTAGGAGTTGTGTCCCTTGTTGGTTCATGCTAATGTCAGACTCCTGTGGTGTGATATTCAATCCGGATTGTACTAGATCTCTCCTTTAGCTTCATTTCATCCAAAATTGTCCATGTTCTTTAACATTGATTTTGCCATATGCATCTCTTTGGGCATCTAAATAATGACCTTCCAAAGGAATAGGGATGTATACAAATCAAAATGAAGCAAATACTTGCCACTTAAAGGTATATAGAATCAAATTCTGAAAAATGACACCCATTACTAAAATAGTTTGTGTTGAATGCCTGCATGTGACTTGTACTGAAAGTGGGAAAGATTTCGGTGTTTCTGGTTACATTCTGGGCCTCTACTCTTTGCTCCAGTACCAGTTCCATCCACAGTTCTATAAATCGGTTGCATGGGGCTAATTTCTTGGTTCTTGATAACGTGCAGAAGAAGTTCCGATGACTATGCTTTTGTGTTGAAGAAATGATGTTTTTGTTTCAAATTCTCATTCAGAAATGATTTTTAAATGTTGCTTTATGTGGCATGCATAGAAAGTCCTATTTGTTTTGTGTATATTGAGATATGGTTTTACAATTGTATTTAAAAGCAAACTCTTTGACCAGAAATGAAATGTTATTGGAGTTGCTCAATAAACATTGTTATTTCATTTCTAACATATGATAAAAACGGGCTGAAAGGACTATGCATGCATGCATGAGAGGTACATGTATTTAGCAAGACCGACATGGAGATGTACAACCCCATGTAATTCAGGTTCCAACTTGCAGATTTTCAAGTCGATGTAGTGAATAGGACTGCATATTATTGTTGCTGTTTTGTTTGACCTTAAAATTTGAAATTACAAGTTCACAATTTGAGTTTTTAATTGTAATACGGTCAGGATGGAAATGGCTGTTCAACAAGTCGTCACTGATACATATTTTTACTTTTCATGGCCGGCACTGAAATTACTATAAAATAAGTCTCGAATAATAATTTACAAGTAGATCATGCAACACGGATATCACCTGTCTTGATAGCATCTTTAATGTGTTCATACTTGAATGAATATACATGTACAGTTAAGAATGCAAGAATAAGAAAAAAACATGTTAACACCTTTATGGAGGGTCGACTCTTTAATCCATTGTCTTAGTTGATCTTAATCATTAATGGTACACTTTAAGATATTTTTGACAATGTCATGCCAAGGAAATTTGAGCGAAATGCCTTTTCCCTATCACTGGAAGCAATTGAGACATTTTACGAATTGCTTCCAAACTTTGTTGCTTTTTTTAAAGTCCAATTTAATCAGTTGCCTTTAACATTGGATTTTATGCCCACCAGTGAACTCTCCCTGCTCTCATCCTAAGACCTCAGATTCCTAAAGACAGAGGGTTCAGAATTGCATGTTGCAAGTTGCAATTTTGTGTTAAAAGTGTGTCATTTCATGTAAGTTGTATTGTCCTCTTGTCAGGTTATCTCTTTAGCAAGGTGGCCTCATAGTGGGGAACTAGGTAAAATTGCAGAGTTTTGACATCTGGTAAGATGGACCACTGATAAGGTTGTGGACTTTCACGGGGTTGGGGAATGGGGGATGGGCAAGACCCATGTATCAGAGAGCCCTGATCAATTAATGATGTTCGATAAACAATGAAGTGGAACCCTTGTAAATAGTCCTTGCATCATTGATATAGCTATCAATGTAAGAGAATGGTCCAACAGCTGCATGTATGAAACAAAAAAATTTCCCATTGGACTTGAGTGTAAAATTTATTTATTGGACAAATGCATACTGATTTTAAATTGTTCTTTGCAGATTTGCCAATGATACAGATAGTACCCAAAGCCGAATGCACATGGAATAAGATGCCAGTTGACTTTGCAGCATATTTGTTGTCCACTAGTCCACCTGCTTCAAGTTACGAGTTGCTGAGCTATGCTTTGAAAATTGAATCTGCACAATTTACACCAGTTCGAAATGGATTTTTACAACACAGTCGTCTGGCACAGGCTAGAAATAGTCCAGCCAAGTCAATCATCATTCATAACACTCCAGAAAATTCTAACCATGAATTTGATGCAACATTTTCTGCCGACTCGTCATGTACATCCAGGAGCCAGTCTCCTACAAGCCCATCATCACCAGGGAAAGCTCGTAAGAAAGTTTCATTTGCAGACCATAAAGGTTTTGCACTTGCAACTGTGCGTATTATGACTGAACCTTCAGATGTTCCACCAAGGTTAGGTCCAGAGGTTTTTGCATCGCTGACACTAGGGGCAACAGCGGTGGTTACTGATCAGCCCCCATTGGAACTTAACTTTTCACAGCCCGCCTCGGACTATCTTGCATTCCGTGATAAACTAGAGAAGAACAGTGTTTCATTGGAAAATGTAATTTTGCGAGACTACAGTGTAATAGGCACAGTAAAAGTGAAGAATGTTAATTTTCAGAAAAGAGTATTTGTGAGATACACATTTGACTCATGGGAAACCATGAAGGATGTTGATGCATGTTTTGTTGCAAGTCCATGTGATGGACTTGTAAGTCCATATGACACATTTTCTTTTGAATTCACAGTGCCCACAAATTTAGATAAAGACAAGAAGAGTGAGTTTGCTATTGGTTTTGAGACCCCTAATGGACAGCACTGGGACAACAATAATGGTAAAAACTATGGAATACGATGCTCAAGTTTCAAACAACAACCTCGACAGGAGTATCCAGTATGCAAACAACAGGACTATCATGAAATCAGAAATTGGACAGAGTATGCCTCATGGAACCATGTTGATACATCCACTCCATATTGGTGAAAGCCAGCATTAAAAAAGAGCAAATATGCATCAGGTTAGGTCCGAGTACTCAAAGAAACATGACATCTTGTGCTAGCAGCATCATGCGAAACCAGTCTGAATGTTGCCTTCTAATGACTCGTATACCACGCAGCTCAGTGCCAAGAAATTGGAGTCTGTTTGCAATTTCATCTGACAGGATTGAAATGTGAATAGCACATTCAGAATGCCTGGCACTATTTGTATGTTATAAATTTCTCAGTATTAACAGTTCTGAATTTGGGAAGTTTCACAATGTTTGTTTGATGAAGATCACACATTACAGTGGTTGTACTGAATTTGCATTTAAAGCATTTACGTATGCATGTTTTAGTAGATAAAGAAAGACTGCTTGTCATAGGCGAGTTGCTTGCACATCATGAAGTCAAAGGGAGATAACCTAATATTTAGACAGGCATCATATGTTCATCTTGTCAGGATCTCCATGGTGAATTGTCCTTGCCATTATTACATACCAAAAAATCTTCTTTGATGTACTTTACTTGGCAAGCTGGTAAATGAAACTGAAAGACCTTAATATTAATTTAAATTTAAGTTTCACAAACTTGGCAGACTGCTGCTTGAGTGTATTCCCAAGACTGTTTTGTATAACCTACATGTAACTGTAAGAACTCGAGTAAGTTGTCTGTCATAGGAAACACAAGTGCATGAAAAAATTTCATTCATCCACTTCTTATTGTGAGTAGTGGCTGACAAACTGCATTTAACTTTTGAGCAAGTGACATTTTAAGTAGAGTTAGCATTGTGTACAGTTTGGGAAAGTAAGATTGACGTAGGAAGAGTGCCACAGTTACTTGTTTTGTAGGACAAGTTTCCAACTGAATATTTTACAGGTCTTGGAAATGGGGAGACATCTAATATTTGTGGTGTTAGATATGCATTGGGCAAGACCTGTTGGTTTTCCTGCAGTTTTTTGTCCTGGCTGTATTCCATGAAATTTTTAACTCCCAGAATACAACTT
The DNA here is from genome assembly GCA_016617855.1 of Megalonaias nervosa. Taxonomy (NCBI): domain Eukaryota; kingdom Metazoa; phylum Mollusca; class Bivalvia; order Unionida; family Unionidae; genus Megalonaias; species Megalonaias nervosa. The sequence goes on along the minus strand of JAECUM010011779.1, from coordinate 20,461 downwards.
ATGTGGTCTGCCTCTTACAAGGCTGATCCATCTGCATCAGGAATGTGGCCTTATGGGGGTGGGGGTGTCTCTCTTAAATGGGTCACATAACAAATAGTCTTTATATTCGAGGTGAGAAAGCTGCACCTATGTCTGAAACATTTAATTTTTTAAGATCATGTGAATTTTTGTATTTTTAAAATGGAATTTTTCTTTTTTTTTACAATAATGGAAGTTAGTCAAGGAAGAGATTATAGTACAGAGCAAACAACAAAGTTTAATTGGCAGAACAGTTTTGGCAACAACATTGTCTAATTTTTTTATTAGCATTATTTATACACAAGTGCTATATACTATTGTTCCTTTCCCCATTAAATTTGAAGGATGAGGACAGCGGTCCCTGCCTTGTAATTCTGTATGCTACATAGACCAACAAGTAGGTGTCTGCTTTTTTGTTGTTGTTTTTTTTCTGACAGTGGAGACCAGCATTGTCAGGCCATATTCAATGCTGAAGTGTTATGCTCTTTTAAGCACCCCATCAGTTCTGACTTGTCGGATGCTCGCTAGTAATTCATAAATTTGTTTCGATTGACCTTGGTTTGCAGATGGTAACTAAAAGCCCTCTTCTTTTGACCCATGGCATTAAATCATTCAGAGCACTCACTTTTTAGTAACAATCCTGTCAGAACATAACACCTATGTATATGGATATGCGGATGGTAACTAAAAAACCCTCTTCTTTTGACCCATGGAGTTAAAGCCTTCAGAGCACTCGCTTTTTAGTAATGATCCCCGTCAGAAAAGAACACCTATGAATACATTTATTATTGACCTGATTTTTAAATTGCCGACACATGCATGGAAAGCAGCATCACCCCAAGGCAAGAACAATGTCTGGAAACCTTCTAGTGATGAGTATATCACTAGGAACTGACTAATGCTTGGGATGGAACTGCAGTTGGGTCTGGCCATCACGGCAGAGTTTTGAGAGACAGAAACAGACGTGTCGAAAATTCTAGCTGAAGAGAACGATAAATAAATTTTTTAAAAAGGGATATTAAAAAGTGCACAAAACTTGGTTACTTCATTCATTATGTATGTATGTATGTATTGTTAATATTTAGCATATCTTTACAGCTCATTAGTTTCCAGACATTTTTGCCTAGGGATGATGCTGCTTTCTATGCATATGTCAGCAATTTAAAATAATGTTAATAATAAATATATACATAGGTGTTCTGTTCTGACAGGGATTATTACTAAAAAGTGAGTGCTCTGAAGGATTTAACTCCATGGGTCAAAAGAAGAGGGTTTTTAGTTACCATCTGCTTACCAAGGTCAATCGAAATGAATTTATTAATTACTAGCGAGCATCCAATAAGTCAGAACCGATGAGGTTGCTAAAACTGTGTACAACTTCAGTATGGAATATGTCCTGACAATGTTGGTCTCCGCTGTCAGGAGAACAAAAAAACGTGGAGACCTACTTGTTGGTCTGTATGCTACAATGAATCCAATCTTCTTCCTAGTTCTTGTGTTTAACCATGTATCACCATAGGTGATGTTACTTGACATTATGTTATTGTAATTTTCTGTTCTTTTGTAATGCCAAACTTTAGTTTGTTATTGCCAAGTCATATGGTGCTTATAATTTGTCCAATATGAAATCTATTATATAGAGCTGTTTTGTGATGTCAAAGTCTCAGTTGATGATGTCAGTATGGAGCAGATTGCTTTGTTATTTCAGTCTGTTTTCAAATTTTTATATATATATATATATATATATATATATGTGTGTGTGTGTGTGTGCGTGTGTGGAGTACATTACATATTCTGGTCATATGTTCATATTAAAGTCTGTTTAGCAGTGAATAGTCAGATTTGAGTGATTGCCAGTGTGCAACTTTATTGGGTCTATCAAAGGTCATCCTGAATGCCTGACGACATTGTCTAATCGTTAAATGTGTATCCAAAGATCTGTGCAAATTTTAGTTTACTTAAAAATATTTTCTCAGAAATTCGTATACGGGATATGTGAGGAAAAAAAATGTTAAGAAATGAAACTGCTTTTTTTGTAGATTCTGTTAGCTACAATATGTAGGATGTTTTGTCTAATTGGGTCTCTGATATATTATTTATCGTATGTAACGTACTTGTTTGAGATAATTTGCAGAGAATTTAAATCCAGGGCTTGATCTTGTGTGCTCAATTTATGGATGGGGTTGTTTGTTTAGCTTGCTTTCATCACTAGGTGTATTATTGAGGCAGATTTGACTAAACGTCCCCCTGAACATTAGTTCATTTAAAAGTTGTGGGCAGGACTATCTTAGAACATTAATTTCTTAATATAAAATAAATGACTAAAGTTTATTGAACATTGACCTCATATTTTATAGCTAAACAGTGGAAAGTACATGTCTGTGTTTGATAAAAACATGTATTCAGGGTAAACTTTGCCTGGTGTCAATGAAGTTGTGAAAATTTAACATCATTTAAAGTGGAAGAAAGGCATGAGCTTGTGCAAAACATATCTACAAATAAAAATGGATTTATATATGTTGGAATCTTTTAGTGATGAATTTGGATTTACCTTTTTTGTTTACTCTCTGGATACTTGAACATACACGAGAAACTTTAATAAATAGACAAGTAGAGGAAAAAGTTTACAACATATTAAAACATGAAAATTTAGTTACGAGTTCTGTTCTTGGTTATTCAGATTGTACCTAAACATCTCTCTCTCTTTGCAAAATCCTTGTCTACAAATCAAATTTATCTCTGTACATGTATGCCTGGTTACTCTAGCCTGTATACAGTCTACAAATCCATTTTTCTCAGTAAAGTATGCCTAATACTGTCAATTCTTCACTGAATATTTAAGCCAAATATAAAATGTGGTGCTGATTACAGAAGAAAAAAATTAGGTGGATCAGTACAAATTTGTTTTGGGTCCTGATGGATTTAAATCAAGCATAAACTATACTATTAGCACACCCTCTCCTTTGTTTATACCCCACCTACCGATTTTAAAAACTAAAAGCATCAAGGATATAAAAAATAAACAAAACTTGATTTTATTTATGAATTTATAATTTCTAACCTGATGGGTGCCAAGGGGTCGCAGCACTTTAAAATTATTGATGCTGCATGCAAATGGAAGCTCCCAATGAAAACAAACAAACAGACTGGTTGCTGTCCATTTCTGGTTTCTAGAGTAATCCATTTCAGTAAAGGTTGTGTTGTCTGTGTCCAGTATATACAATGTCTAGTTTTAATATTTCTAAAGGAAATTGAACAAAGAAATAGAAGGAACTCTTCTAAACATGTGTTCAAAGAGATGTAAATCTAAAATTTGCAGAATTACTGAGATTTTAAAAGATGGTGAATTAGATCACATCTGTTACTTGAAAACAGACTTTTCCAAGCAAATATGGTGACCATGTTGCTGCAGAAACTAGTCTGATTTGAACCACCACCAAGTTGACAGTGTTTGGGATGCCCAGGCGACAATCAGGTTAGAACTTATAAATCAGTGAATGAAGTGACCAAGTTTTGTGCATTTTTTATATCCTTTATGCCTTGTGTTCTTAAAATTGGTAGGAGGTGCAAACAAACCAGATGGTACAAGAATGTTGTAGAAATAAGCATCCTTTGCATTCTTTACCAGCTCATGACTTTAAAGAAAAGAAAAGAAAATTAAAAGAAAAAGAAAGAAAAAGAAAGAGAAAATTAAAGAATTTTTTTTTTGTAACATAAATATAATCTGATTTCCTTAATGCAAGCCATATTTTATCTCTCTACTTTGGAACATGTTCCATGTTCGATCGGCCAGGGCAAGCCAAATTATAAAATTTGTACAGCCCTATACCTATTGTAATTTCTTCCATGGCAGCCAGAGTATGATGCCATATAATGAGAATGCATTATAATAAAGTAGATGATTATGATATTACTACCAGTTTATCAAATGGGGTTGATGACCATACCCACTTAATTACATAACTAGGATATAGTGAGGGAGTCCTTAATTGGTGACTGACGCTGGCTGAACATGACGCTTTCAGTGACTAGTTTAATTTTGACACAGGAATTGTCAGTCAACAGAACTCCCGAGATGTATTGATCAGCTACTAGAAATTTGAAATTGGTGCTAGTTTTTGCATTGAAACAATAATTGGGCATTCAGAATTTTCAGCAATGTATTTTTGTTTTCTTAATTTTGTTGGAGAACTTGTTTGTCTTGTTCGTAGTGTTTACATTTTATGAATCATTTTAAAAGATAGCTTGTCTGCCTGAAGTACAATGTGAAATCAGTTTTTGAATTGATGATCATGTGGAACAAGAAGGCCCATCATGGATAATGTGACTTTTGTTTTAAAGTGTTTGTAAACTTGTTTGCGTGAAGAACAATTGAGTCGTTTGTATTGGTATTCGAGTTGAAGAACAACCGTTTTAGTGTTTTCTATGGGTATGGAACTGAAGAACAGTTTTATATGGGTATGAAGTTGAATAAAAAGTCGGAACTGTACAGATATTACTTCAAAAATTACTTCAAAAACTGAATTTATAGGTAAGCTTTTGGATGCAATTTCTTCTGCTACACTTGTGCATATTTTTTTCCTTTCTTTCTTGTTAGGATATGTTGGCAAAAATAAATGGTATGTCAGCTATGCAGATTGCAGATGTGGCCTTAGAAAACACATCTCATTCAAAACCAAGCACTTAGAACAAAAACAAAAAACCCTGATGTTTACACACCAGTAATGGCCAGTAAAAAGGTTTCTATTTTGTTTAAAACCATTACAAATGTAGGAAACATCCTTGACATTGCTAGTATAATAATGTCAAAGTGTTGAAGATTTTGTTGTGTTGAAATTAAACAATTTTCTTTGGTAACCCTTCAAAATACAGTATCTGTATTGGTTCTTAATATTTGCAGTGGTCGAGTTGTCGGGGGGTGGGGTGCATTTCATGTATTATTGTCCTCCAGTAATGATCTAGATATAGATGGAAATTTATTACGTTAAAGGGGATGCTGGCTGAATGTCTCATGGGATGCAACACGGATTTCGACTGTATTTTATCTGCTGGAAGCTAGGATAAAAACTTGCCAATGTGGCAGACCTGCCAACTCTTTACGATTTTGCCGTAATTCTTACGAAAATACCCTTAAAATATGGACTTACGGCATACAAGCAAAAACTATGGTTGCCGAAAAAATCTGGATAATTGGTTCATCCGTGTTTGTTTTGGATCCGGTTTTATATTAGAATTCGTGAAATTAGTCAGGGAACCAGACTAACTTTACAGCAGCACCCCAGACGCTTTAAACTGCACATATTCATGCGAAGCGTCTGCATGATCAAACTGTTGATTGTAGAATTTTTTTTTTTTTTTAAATGGCGTCCAGAAAGCGATGCATGTGGAGTATTCAGATTTTTGTGAATAAAAGCTGGAAAGGACACACACAAGTACGTTTATAAGACATCACGTACCAGTTTGAGTATGTCTCGTGGCGGGAAATATGATTACCGTCGTCATGTGAAATGGAACAAGAATTTACAAGAATTACGTCAAGTTGAAAGATAGAAACAAGCCATTGAGTTGCATAGGGTTTGGAACTAAAGTTTGTGCTACTATACTAGTGGTAAATAAAGTCTACACGTACTTTACAAACTTTTCAGTTGAACATAATGTTTATCGTCACTGCTTCGAACGTTTAATTACGTTTTCCAGCTTTACAATAGCAGTTATTGATATCTTGTTACACTTCACTGAAAACTGGTCAATCTTACAAAAAAAATAAATAAATAAACTGCCTTACTGAGATGGACTCGTCAGGGTTGGCAGGTCTGCAGTGTTGTATGAAATCTGTGGGAATATGATGTTTGACTAGTTATGTTTGCTATTTGTTGCTAAGGTTTTTAGTTTTTAAAGGATGTCTCATGTAGACCTGGCCTATAACAGCCATGCTTAATCTTGTTCATCCAGACTCCTTTCACTTCGTACTACCTTCTTGACATTAAGGTGTGGTACATTGTTTCATTGATCTTTGATGCCAACAGGTGTTCCAATTAAACTCTCAAGAAGTCAGCTACGTTTAACCAGACTCCTTTCACTTCCTGATACCTTCTTGACATTAAGGTCTGGTACATTATTTCATTGATCTTTGATGACAACAGAAGGTGTCTAACTCTAAAGAAGTCAGCTTTGAAGACACTCCTTAACCTTGCAAAGTATTTCTTTACATTTTCTGCTACTATTCAAACCAAAATTATATGAAAAAGTTGAAAGGATAAAATTTAATACCACTACCATTGCAGGACTTGTCTCACAGTTAATAAAAATGGTGGTGTGTGCTCAAATATACCTCATCATCATGATGCAAGACATTACCTCATCTCGTGTGCCAATAGAACCTCTCAAATTTTGTGGAAAGCTTTCATGGCATTATAAAAAACGAACTTGTTTTTGTTTTTACCAAACTTTTTGTATGTCATAGAGCTGTGTGTTTCAGGGTAAGGAAATCAAGCTATGGATAAATCAGTATATATTTAATAATTGTACAGCATTTATTTAATAAATGGATATAAATTAGTACATGTATTGGTGGTTCATTTGCTTTCACCAGTGTTGGGCCTTGGTTGAACTGCCAAGAGAACATTTTATACACCTCTGTCCTCCAATACTGAATATGTAGGGATTTTGTTGAACAGGTGTATTTTGAGGTGGATATTGTTCCCCATCATTACTAGGGGTACACATCTATTTTAAAAACTGACAACTTTATGAATTTCAGATTTTTTAAATTCAAAATTTAGGGCATTAAACTTTTTAGAAGATGAACAAAATCCATGTAGCATGATTGGTAGGTAAGAACCTGGAGTTTTGTCTGTTTTAAACTTTTTCTTATTGCATTGCAGTCTTATGTTTAGTTTGCCATCTATCAATAAGTTGGTGTGGACATTTATTTTATACCTCCGTATTATATATATATATATATATATATATATATATATATATATATATATATATATATATATTAAAGAAGATATCGCATTTATCCCATTTATTAATTACGCAACCTGGCGATTTTCAATTCCTTAAGTGATTATTGTAAATATATAATTCTACATTTATGCTCATGTTCGATGTGAATTGTAATTCATATATTTTTTCATATATCCAAGTTTGTTGAAAATCGGATTAAACATGGCAAAAAACTACATTGGGACTATGTTTCCTTGTTAATTGGTTGATGGCCTATTACATACATGCCAAAAATAGTGCTTTTGGTGTAATCATTTTCCTTTTATTCACCGAATGATGTCTTGCATTCATCTGTATATGGAGTGTAATATCATACTATAAAATATTGCACCTGATTTTTATGTATTTAAATTCAGTGTACTGAATAAAATAAATGACAAGAAATGGTGCTATTTATCTGGTTTTGAACTGTGAATTGATTATAAAATATTGAAATTCTATGTAATTATGCACAAATGTACATATATATCACAGAAAACTTAGTGATAATTTTTGTTTTTGTAAAAAGATCAGTTATCCAAGATGAGGTGTTGGTATATGGGTAAAATTTGAGATCATTGTAGACAACCTTCTGTGATATGCTAGGTTGTGAAGTATGAACTTGACATGTAATGGGTAATTGTTACTTGCATATTTAGTATATTTTGTTCAATTTTTCAGTTTTGTAGTATGTGTAAGTTTTATAATGCAATTATGCTTAAATTTTTTGCATGCCTTTGACCTCAAAGTTCTAGTGTGTGCTAGTAAAATGACATAAAATATTGCACCTGACTCGAGTTGCATGGAAAGTTTTTGTCAGTGTTAATATTCGTAGTCTTATATTTTTCTTTAATGTATTCAGTATATTATGCTCAGTTCACTTTGTCTTTAGTAAATTTCTTTGTTTTAATAGTTTGCTCATTGTAGGGAAACTTTTTGGTACCTGGCTTTGTTACAAGATATTCTGTAGGGAAACTATTTGGTACCTGGCTTTGTTACAAGCTATTCTGTAGGGAAGCTATTTGGTACCTGGCTTTGTTAAAGATATTCTGCAAGTTTAATCACAAGTACATTTCTATATCAAATCCATTAATTAGAAGGAGAGTAGAAAGCAAATGTGTATGCATAACCTCAAACTTTTGTAGATAATGCACACAAAGTTATTAGTGTACAATTATGTTTGTTAATCAATGAGATAATAAATATATGAAAACATACTTGTTTATTCTCTCTCTCTCTCTCTCTCTCTCTCTCGCTCACACACAAACACACACATTCACATATTTCCATTGGTTCGGACCCCGGACCTAATCATACCAAAGACTCACAGAAATGGTACTAGCAGATGCCTCGCTTGGCGCTCAGCATTAACAGGTTAATGTTTGGCCTGGTCGGTCTGGTGTCAGGATAATGTGTCTGGGTGTGGCATGATGCTACATATCAGTGGCATGATGCCCCAGTGCTAGACATCACTATATACTGCCGCACTACATGCATTGTAGCGATATGATTGAAATTTTTTTTAAACCTTCGCTAAAAATACAAATCACACAGACACACACATCTCCACGCACGTGGAAATATTGCTATTTCAACTTAGTTTCAGCGTCGTATTCTCAAAACTTCTTGATGGATTGTCACAAGAATCTAGCCATATTTGAGGTTTGAAATTAAAGCTGTATCCTCGTCACCAAAACTTAAATAAATAAACAATAGTATCGTGTTTTTTCATACCTACAACGTAAAAATAAAACCCAACCAGCAAAATCCACTTAACTACCTAACACAGTTTAGTTCGTGAAATTTTGAAGTAAAAATAGTGCTACACAAAGTAGACGTGTCGAAAAGGAGAGCAACTACCCCTGACTTGTAAACATGTCTAGTGTTAAATGATTGCTTTGATATTTAATCAAGTCTTCAGCACATTTATGAGTAAAATAAAAATTTAATTAAGGCACAAACTGTCTTTTGCAGTAACACGTGAAGTGCGAGTTAAGTTCTCTCTGCACTTCGCCACCCAACATATTATTATTTACTAACAGACGCTGAAGTACAAGGGGCGGCACAATACAAAACAGACAAACATATATTACATAATATAATACAAAACACACAAACATATATTACATAAATATAATATAAAACACACAAACATATATTACAATAATAAAACGGAAAAGATCAGGAAGAATGTGAAGAAGGAAGATGAATAGCTTGACAAGGAAAAAAAAAAAAAAATAACCCCAGAACGGTTTCGAGCGCGCAGGAAACAAAACCAAATGGATAAGTTGAATGTACGAGTTTCCTGCATTTTCGATTGAGGACGCATTAATTATCACCTGGGAAATCAGTGCTGCAATTTAAATGTTCAAAGGTAGTGACAAAGTAATGCTCTATTTGATTGAAACAATTGAATTCTCTGTTGGCAAATCGGTCAGTGAAAGAAGAGCGTGTTAAGTTTATAGCTGGCCTCCTCCACACTGACAAGAGGGATCGTATTAACAGGTTCAGTCGATATAGGTCAATTTTTAGACTGTTACAACTGTTTCTTTGGTTACATTTTTATGTGGTATTGAGTGCTTTTTCAGTATGAAGTTGGAGGAGGGGGGTGGGGGTTTGAACATACGCAAGGACGGAGATTTACGGCATTCCAAAGGCAAGGGGAATTTTTAAATGCAAGCTGATGGAGATTAAAGCTTGACGATGTAAGGCATAGAAGTTATTTGATGTACATCGGGAAGAGGTAGACCATGTACGGTATAGAATTTATTTGATGTGAAACAGGAAGACAGTAATCTGAGACTTTTTTTGTCCAAGAGGCGAAGGAGTTTCCAATACAAATTGCTGGGTCATACCATTCACAATTATTGCTTTTGGACATTGGCAATTTGTCAAAGTCAATATTTTTGAATTTAAAGATTTATAAAAGTGTTCTTTAAAGGTTCCCATGTCGGTTCAAAGTTAAAATGAGTTTCTATCAACATAGACTAACAAGCTTATAACTTTGTCGAGTCTGCAGGAATCAGAATCGGAAAGATTCGAGCATCTGTCGAATAAAAAAAAAATACGTACATTTGATCTTGATAGCGTAAATTTAAGCTTTAGAAGCACTGCCTGTTACTTGTTTGGAGTAAGATCATGTAAATATCTTGTTCATATACAATTAGATCCTATATGAGAGGATTCGATCACGCACTCGTTCAGTAGAGTTCGGCACTAACCAATGAATGACCGAGGATCGTGCCTTATCCTAAGACATGCTGGTGGGCCCATTGGGTCTTATATATCCTCGAGCCAGTATTGGGCAAAACTGAAACTGAGCTATGTTATTAATACGAAAATCAAATACAGGAAATGTTCTTGTTTAGGATTAAGTTTTATCGACGATTTGGATGATTATTGTTACAAATGACGGCCGCCCCGAGTCATCTTATGATATATATATATATATATATATATATATATATATATATATATATATATATATATATATATATATATATCTCCAATACTAAGCAACTGATGAAATACAAGGACGAGTCATCAGCAAACAAACAGGAGACTATCATGTGGGTTGATGCCATTGTCTTTCAAATAGGTGTCTCAGGCCTTAATGCCAGAGTTTATCAAATGAGTGTATCAGGCCTCCATGCCAGGCTATCAACTGGGTATATCAGGCCTCAAGTCATATGGGTGTATCAGGCCTCAATGCCAGACGATCAAATGTGTGTATTAGGCCTTAATTCAAATTGGTGTATCAGGCCGCAATGTCAGACTACCAAAGTGGTGTATCAGACCGCGATTCAAATTTGTGCATCAAGTCTTAATGGCAGACAATCAAATATTTCTATTAGGCCTTAATTCAAATTGGTGTATCAGGCATCAATGCCAGACTATCAATTGGGTGTATCAGCCCTGTTTAAATGGATGTATCAAGCCTTAATGCCAGATTATCAAATGTGTATATCAGACCTCAGTTTAAATTGGTGTATCAGGTCTCAATGCCAGACTATCAAATGGGTGTATTATGCCTCAATTCAAATTGGTGTATCAAGCTGCAGTGACAATCCAATGGCTGTATCAGGCCTCAATGCCAGACTATCAAATGGCTGTATCAGGCCTCAATGCCAACTCTACCAAATGCTTTGAAAATATCACAGCGGACTTCGCATCAAGAGCTTTGCATATTTTTGATACATTTCAATGAGCTGACGATAATGAGAATATTGATAAAGACATTGGTTAGATACTAGGTGATTTTCAACTTATTCTGAGCTGAAAGTAGGATCAGAAAAATCGATTGATGTGATTTCTCTAACCAGGTCAAAAACGAGAGAAGAGAAAGTTCAGGATTAAGGTGAGGAAGATATATAGACATGTATAATTTCATGGGCATTTTTTTAGGCTAACATATGACATTTTAGCAATATTGTTGAGCAGATGATGACTATAAAGTCAAAGTGGTCCGTTTTCTTCGATCGGTAGCGTTCCACACTCGTTAGCGTTTTCTGTGCGTATTCCGTCAATCTCATGTTGAGGTTGATGACTAACCGGTTTTGGGAAAAGGCGCCAACTTAAAGAAACAATACGTGCGCGTTATTGAAAACCACTCCATCGCCATCTGGTTCTCTTTCCATAGCTGCTATATCAGCTGCCCATATGTATATATCTGGACTGGAACTCCCTCGATCGTCAGCAACACTCGGCGTTCTTTGTCGCATCTTCCAATAGCAACACTGTAGCTTGAATGCTTTTTGCCGACGTCTTCTGGTTGATTTTCCACACGGGGTCGCTCTTATTCATATCCGTTTTGCAATGGCACAGAACAATATGGCGAAAGAAAACCGTTTCCCCATATACTGCTGCCCTATCAAGCGTGCGAGTTCAAAGCGGTTTACAATGTCAGAATCCAGGAAGATACCGCTAATGTTGGACCTCACACTATTATTCGTGCTATGAATTACCAAGCTGTTGCCTTTAAAGCTAGATAAATTGACAGACGGTCTGAATGACAAGTATAGCATGTGATCGTTTTGTAGCTCTAAGTCGAGCGGCACATTGAGGCAGTTCCAAATGCTGCGATGATAGATGCATCGAGACCGGTAGCATTGACACACATGACAGCAGTGTTGGCGCTTGCTCTGTATACCCTGTTAGGCTTCGTCAATCTGTTATTTGTCCATCAGACCAACATCGAAATAGTGAATTCATATGGAACGCCAGAGCTGATTTAAGATTATGGAACGCCAGAGCCGTCTTAAGATGATAAATTTTGTTATATGATGTACAAATCTCTTTATATTATGTGCTTTTTTTCCTTATATGATGTGCAAACATTGTTATATGCTATGCTTTTGTCCTTATATGATGTGCAAGCGTCTTTATATGACGTACTTTCGTCTTTATATGAGGTGCTAACTTTTTTTATATGCGGTGCCCTAGTCCTTATATGATGTGCAAACTTCTTTATATGCGGTGCTTTCGTCCTTATATGATGTGCAAACTTCTTTATATGCTATGGAACGCCAGAGCTGTCTTAAGATGATAATTTTTATTATATGATGTACAAACCTTTTTACGATGTGCTTTTGTCTTTACACGATGTGCAAACATCGTTATAAGCGATGTTTTCTTCCTTATATGATGGGCAAATCTCTTTATATGATATACTTTCGTCCATATATAATGTGCAAATTCTTTATATGACGTACTTTCGTCCATATATAAGGACGAAAGTACATCATATAAAGAAGTTTGCACATTATATATGGACATCTGGCATTCTTTAGCATATAAAGAAGTTTGCACATCGTATAAGGATGAAAGCACCGCATAAAAAGAATCTTGCACATCATATAAGAACGAAAGTACATCATATAAAGACGCTTGCACATCACATAAAGACAAAACCACAGCATATAACGATGTTTGCACATAATATAAGGACAAAAGCATATTTTATACAGAGGTTTGTACATTATATAATAAAAATTATCATCTTAAGACAGCTCTGGTGTTCCACAAATTCAGGCCACTTTGTTGCGCTGAGCTTTTGCCAGTAAGTGCGGCCAGTTTGTTTCATGTTTTTTATGGTTGGCGTGAATCGCAACTGCCGAGCCGCCACTACGAGAAACAGCAAATGCCAGCCAATCAGTGCTGGACGCATCAACATCGTTGCTGCTTGTGAAATCTGACTGCAAGCAGTTGTTTTTGGCCCTTGGTGCTAAAGGTATTAGTCGCAACAACGGTGCTTCCATTTACCCCAAACGCACGGCGGAGAGTACGAATTGGATAACATGTTTTCTCTTTAATAATAATAATAATAGTAATACTTTATTCAGTAATTTAGGCCACCAGCCCATATTACAAAATACAAGTTAACATAGTTTGTGCCATGGTGTATAGTAATTAAATGTGGTGTTCAACCTAAGTATACATACATAATTTCCTATAAATAATCAGTAAATAAAATTATGAAGATGTTACTGCCACCAAGTATACCATTCACTATTCGTATGAGTTGTCACAGATTGTATTAAGCTGGAAAGCCGAATTGAATTCCCTTTAATATGCTAGTTTGCAAAAGTTAGTTTTGACTATTTAAAAGCTGGTTAAATCAAGATTGTGACTAGATGTTAAACAAGGCTGGAAAAAGGTTACTAAATTTAAGATCTTCGTGATACCGACGTACTGATCAAACCAATGAACAAGAAATTACACGAGTCGATCTTTTCACCGAATACTACCAGCAAATATAACACTGAAACCACCTGAATAACCTTCATGAAGCCTATCTAATAGAAAGTCATAAATGAAATTCGGTATAAAATAATTAATAACTTTAATAACAAATTAATGGTCTATCTGTGGGGTTTACATAAACTCTGGAGGGACGATATTCCTCTCGAATATGAGAGGGTGGCAGTTGAGTTGATTAACAGTTATTGTATTTGTGCTCTCTCCTTACCAGTTTGTTGTTGTTGTTATTGTTATAGGGTTTAACGCCATTTTTCAGCACAAGATAGGCTATACATGGCGGCCAGTATTAATGGTGGAGGAAGAACCCTGGAAAACCCCGGGAAGAACCACCGACCCACGAGAAGCTACTGGCAGGCTTTCTCACGTACCCACGTTAGCCGAGCCTGGACTCGAACCCACGCAGACAGAGGTGAGATGGCAGTGATCCGTAACGATCAGCGCTTTAGACCACTCGGCCACTCGGGGCCCCTCCTTACCAGTTTAAGAAAGCCACAACAATGCCATTTTTCTCGTTACTATTAAAGTAAAATGACCGTGGTGGTGCAGTCAATGAATGTTTGATTGACCAATCCTCCTGATGCACCGGTAGCTGTAGAACACACACTTGTCACAGTACCCATGTATGTAGAACACACTCTTGTCACAGTACCCGTTTATGTAGAGTGTATGTAGAACACACTTGTCACAGTACCCGTGTATGTAGAACACACTTGTCACAGTACCGTGTATGGCTCTTTGAGATTTAGGTCAGCCAAGGATGATACAGCATTCTCTATTGAGCTTGGCAGTATCACATTTACCGTGAGATCGACCCCAACCAGCGCGATAGCCTTTCACGTTGAAACACTAGTTAATTCAGGCTGCCGTTCCTGGAATGACTGATAACCGCATTGAGATGACTGCGCGGGTCAGCATTACGTTCACTAAGCCAAACTTTCAGCTCATCGCTTATCTAGCTTATATCACTGGATACGAATCAGCTGGGTTTGACGTTTGGCGTTTCCCTCTCTCTCTCTCTCTCTCTCTCACACACACACACACACACTGCATCCAATGCCCCAGCTTTAATCCACATCCTACGTCTTTATATCAACCTCGATCAGATAAACACAACTAGGAGTATTATTGGTGGATAAAAACAGTACCTTGCTACAAGTCATTACTGTAGATGGAGATTTCTACGGGGAAACGTATATTGTTTTCTACGTAAAGCTACACTGACGCAGACTACATGAAGGTAGTAGCATCGAATAGCTCTCGATACGTATATTAGATGAAAAACAGTCGGCAGTTAATATGCTTGCGTGCGCTTACACTTGAGATTTAAAATCCGCACTAGTGTCCGTGGATACCACTAACGACAAGCACACAAAGAGTCTACGTGGTCCTGGCTTCTTTATTAGCCGCACTGCAAGCGTCTTCGGACCATCGCAATCGTTTCATGTCAACCCAGATGCTAAAACTATCGGCTACGAGGCAAGCAGTAGTGTATCCGATGTCATGAGCGGCGCGCTGTCAATGGACAAGTTAACCAACAGGGTACAACACGTCCATCTACCAGCAGTAGACTGCTACTATAAACTCGTTACTAACCGGGTACCGGACCTGCCAGACGGCGGTGTGACCGTGCCCGTACGTACTATCATTGGGAAACACGGTGGGTCTGCCATCTCAGCTTGGGTACATGGGTTTCCCGTAATCGACAACCATTTTGTGTTAGACACAGGGGCTCGTATCGTTGTTTACAATTTAACTGTCAGTCATACAACAGTATAAAATAGACAAATATATGTGTTATTGATATTTAAATAGTAAGCAACGATACGAGCTAGAGGGTACCCACCGTTATGTCTACCAGGATGTCATCAGCTCAAAAGGGACGAGCTACCACAGTAACGATGTAGTGTTTAACAATAATCTCACGTCTATTGTCGGATGACGCAAATTCCTCAAATACTCATAGAGAGATTGACGACGGGCAAAAAAATTTCGACTATAAAAATACAATTCTATTTATAAACACAGAATCACCTGTACGGCACGTGTCACGCATGCCAACATGGAAGCCGAAAGGATTATGTGAAGAATATTCGAGCCAAATCCAACTTTTAAAAAGGAAGATAAGTATCATTTGTAAAGTTTTCTTTGTGTGTATGTAAATGCACTCTGTACATGTATGCCTGTGTAAGTCAGTGAATCGTCACAAGATTTTCAGCTGACCATTTGTTTTCTGTTGAATTATACTTAATTTCTCTGCTCTTGTCCATTAAATATGTTCTCGTTTCTTGATTCATTGTTACTGGCCCTATCTGATATATATTTTAACCGGGTGTTGACATCCAGATTTTAAGCAGACCATTTATTTTCTGTTGAATTATACGTAATTTTTCTACTCTTGTCCGCTAAATACTTTCTCGTTTCTTGATTCATTTGTTACTGGCCCACCCTGTTTATATCTTAACCGGGTGTTGACATCCAACGCCACGTAACCCTATCTATTACATCAATAGCGAAGACAGTAAATTATATGCTTTATTATCAGTACTTACTATTATGATCAACAAGCCGTCTGATGTCAATCTGTTTTACAGGGTGTCAGGTATAATGTAAACATAATCAACACTCTTTTGTTACAGTTTTTAGAAAATTTATACAGCAATTACCATACACATGGCAAATTCGTCTTTTATTAAGGTGCTGACCATTTAACTTTTTTTGGGGGGGGTGGGGTCGCACAGTTTTCTTTCCAGCTGTGATTTTTTTTAAATTTTCTCTGAAGATAATTCTTGTTTTTTGTTTTTCTTGAAATAATGTAATGGATATTAACATAGTGTTATTTTGCTATAAATCAGGGCAAGATATACTTTCAGCTATATGAGAGCTGGAAATGAAAATAAAATCACAGGCCCCTGCCCCAGAAAATTAAGTTGTTGGTCCCTAACATAATTTCGGTTTACGGTGGTACGCATCGCGTTATTTTCTGCAATGCTTTGCGGTATACCACGGTACAAAATGTGTCGTGGTACCCAGCCCTACTTATTGTGCACTATTTGAGTGCACTATTCGCCCCGGAAAGTTCCAATGTGCCTTGATATTAATTACGCACTTCTTGAGAACCCTATCCCCCCGGGAAAGTTGAAATGTGTGTTGAAAAAACACACAAAATAATAACAAAACATTGGCAAATTGCTGTGTGAACTAAAAAGTTAATGCCAACGCCAACTAATTACAGAAGTATCTCCACAGTTCTGCGTCTTGAGGGGCAATACCCCCCCCCCCTTATATTAAATATAAAAATAGAGACCTGGACCGGCCAGGGGGTTGGTCAGCCGGTATGGCTCTGGAGTGACTCGCAAGATATAACCATTTTCTGTGAACATACATATTTGTTATGCTGCTAGTGGGGGACGAGAGGGGACATTTAAAAATTATACCTATGTACACTTTGGGTGTCTGAAAGGGTGGTGGATAGTGCGGAGGGGGGGGGGGAGCGCCCAAATATCCTCAGATCACTCGCTCTACACCGCACCCACCCACGCTGATCTTTTATCAATTTGCTTTAAACATTTTTCATTTTGTTTCATGTCAAATTCGTATCTTAAAATGTTCCATACCAACAACGCAGACTGTAGTAGCATCCCTTTTAGTCATGCCAACTTCCGGCCACTCTTTTCGGGTACCGAACATTGAAATTTGGATCATCTATGAACGTTCGAGAATGAATCACATGCATAATGCTTGGGTTAACGAAGAAAACAAAGGTTTGAAATAATAACTGTCCAGGTAAAAAAAACTCTGTATCCAGTTTATTTTAGGCTGTTTGCATTAGTTGAAGCTTAGATTCATTAAGTCTGTTTTAAACAACTTTAGAAGGTTAGTACATTTTCTTCAGAAATAATCTGAAGTAAACCGTGCTACTATTTAGAAGTCAAGTTTTATTTGAGAACAATCAGCGATCAAAAATGAGATTTGATGTACCCTAGATTCAATGTAAACACTGACTGGCACTGAAACGGATTCAAAGTGATTATTTAGTGATGATACTTTGTCTTGTACCAAAGATCAGCTTCTACCCACCTCAGCCAGTGTGTTTTGGCCAAAACTCGAAGTTCCGTGACCTTGGATATTAATTAAAAGTATACTGACATTCTGTCCCAAAGGTACCATTGGATTTATTTAGTTTGGTTTGGTCTCTGTGGGTTTTCGCTGTTCTTTTAGCACATGACTGGCTGTATATAGCGGCCAGTTTAACTGGAGGAAGTAGAAACTTAGAAAACCCGTGGAAGAACCATCGACATACGCAGTGACGGATTTAGGACAAATGAGGCCCTGTGCTAGTTAAGTTATGAAGCCCCTTACAATGAAAAATTCATCGTAATTTTTTTTTTTTTTTGCCAAGAAGATGGGCCCCCCTGGCCAACAGGGGGCCCTGTGCTTAAGCACAACTAAGCACAATGGTAAATCCTGTACTGGACACACGGGAAGCTACTGGCCGTTTTCTCATACCCACATTGGCTGACGCCGAGACTAGAACCCACGCGGATAGAGGTGAGATGGCAGGGAACGAATGAATGAAAATACCATAAAAAATAAAAGAATGAGCTAAATTTGAACTTATACGTAGGCATTGAACTTTTTCACAGAATGTTTAATAGATAAAAGAAGAAGGAAAAAACCAAATAAAATGTATGACCTGTAATACTGGTATGAATTCTGGAATTTTTAAACATGCAAACTATGCAAGGTTTTCCAGATTTATTTTGTTTACATTTTTTTCATTACTGTAACTTATGGGGTCAAATATAAATCAAGCAACATGGGATGAATTTTAGTATCTTTCTAAAAAAAAAATCACTTTTACAATTTGCAGATTTTGTAATTTTTGCTGTCGAACGGTTAAATGCAATAGCCTTAAAAAGTTATTATGCCTATGTTCACGCTAAAGATAGATCGAAAGAAGTTAAGATGCTAATTCTTCACTTCTTTTCATCGGTTATCCAAGTTCAAACATGAATCGTACCCGAGTTCGTGAAGTACTCCTTCAGACGATGTATTGCTCCTGAGGTCGGTACCTAGCAATCAGAGTAAACAACTGTACAATATGATCCGATTCGATGGCTAAATCGCTGGAATTGTATACAGTAATCGCTCTAAGACAACTGTACAATCCAATCCGATTCGAGCGCTAAATCACTGGGAATTGTATACAGTAGTCGCTCTAAGACAAGTGTACAGTTCGATCCTGTTCGATAGCTAAATCGCTAGGAATTGTGTATTGTAGTCGCTTGAAAGCATTAGAGAAAGCAAAGCTTTGATCATTCGACTGGAAAGTTGTTAAGGTTTGAACCTTCAAGTAGTTTTAGCCAAGCACAAAGGCAAAATCGATTATTCATCAAATTGTTTGTTACTTGCAATGTAACATTTTATTACTAATGAACTGCACCAAATTAAGGAATGCATCTCTTAAAGGACTCTAATTATTCCACTAAGAAAATGTTCATATTTAAATAAATTAAATTAAATTAATTTAAATTGAAGATTGGAGCCTAATAAATAGAAAAAGTTTGGGGGTGCACATGGCTCTGTGAGTCATTTTGCTTTGAAAATGAATCAGTTTAGTAAACTAATTTACAACTTTCCTCGACTAAAGAGAGACATTGTAATGTGTATCAAAAGCGACACGTTGGTCTAAACTCTTAAAGTCTCAAATTTTTGGGTGGGTGGTTGGGTGGGTTTGGTTTGTAAATTTTCATCAGACCAAGAAAGACTGCAGAAAAATGAGAATATTTTCTACATCAAAGATACAAATAAAGACTAACCAATGACTTTTGTAGAAAGCATGGTTGTCAGATTTTGATTAAGGTATTCATGTTAATTCCATGTACAAATGATAGCTTTTACGAACTCTACCAAAATCCCACTTTAAGCGATGATTTTTGACCATAAAAGAGCTATTTTGAATATTTTCCTGCGAAAAGTCGGTTCAAAGTAACGACCGTATTCACTTTTCAATTTCACCTCTAATCACCACGTAATCAGAGTAAATGTAAACCAAATTACAGATGTAATGTCTTTGTGAATTTATAAACACATTGCTCATGTTTTTCAGGTTCATGCCCTCCTTTTGTCAAAATACCGGATACCTAAGCATGGCTCACTTGGAACATGTTACGGTAAGTCGTAAAATGCGTAGTTAAACCTAAAAGTATCGTGATAAAAACTAAACATTTAATTTATTACATATTTTAATGCAAGTATTCAGATCTTAGAGTCTTAAAGGTTAACAAGTGTTTTTGTCTAAATTGTTGTTGTCTTATAAACTTACTACACACCGACTACAGACTGATGTGTATACTTTAACCGTAATGAAATTGGAATAAGTGAAATTCCCTCATAGTTCAGTCTATATATAATCTTTGTAAATGTAATACATTTCCTAGTTACGACACATTATAGGGTTTTAGGATCTTCAACTCTTCCAAAGGTCATTTAACCGCTCCGGTGGCCTAGTGGTTAGTGCGTCCGCCTCGGATGCGGGAGGTCGTGGATTCGATCCCCGGTCGAGTCATACCAAAGACTTACAAAAATGGTACTAACAGCTGCCTCGCTTGGCGCCCAGCATTAAGAGGTTAGTGTTAGGACTGGTCGGCCTGGTGTCAGGATAATGTGACTGGGTGGGACATCATGCTACATG